>KB692623.1:0-12824 GCA_000349165.1 Anopheles christyi | reverse complement strand
CATCGATTCATTTTCAAATATCACGTATTGGACTGGGTTGGACAATGCTCCTTCGTAGATCGTAACAATTAGAAAACATGTTCAGTTTCATCACGAGGTAATAAATTTTCCTATTCTTAATACATTGAAGAAAACAATTTTGAAATAAATCGCTGAATCTTATTTTCAGCTCTTTCTTCAGTTTTCTAGAAAAAAAAAAAAAAAAAAAACAATTTGAAGTCACTAAGTCATTATATTTTGTGTTTTATGCTTCAATTGATTTATTTTTATTTTATTCAAAATCACAACATGCACTCACAACTGCCCGGCTAGCTCAGTCGGTAGAGCATGAGACTCTTAATCTCAGGGTCGTGGGTTCGAGCCCCACGTTGGGCGAATAAAATGTGAGTTTTTTACTTCGAAATACGTATTTGATGAAGAATAGTGAGTATTTTACAGAATCTTACAATAGTTTTTGCTGTACCCACCGTCTTGAGTGCTGTTTTATTTGAAGCAGTACAAGCTTCATCTCCCAGCAGTTATTCCCCTCGAACCACTGTATTCATAATCATGCATTTGCTTTCCATAAAAGCGGAACGCAGGAAAAATGTATTCAATGTCCAACAAAGTCGGCGGGTCGGAACAGTTGAGCCAGATGAATGGATTGAAATGATGAATTTGGCGAACTTGACGTTATTCATACACACAGACCAACAGCTACCACCTCAAAACGTATGGATTATTATTTCCGGGAAATGCCGAAACTTTGAACTATGCTAAGGAAAAAAAGCTTTGAAAATCAACAACATAGTCGCAACACACAATAGGGGTAGCTCATCAACATGTTCAAAGCCAAAAACATGTAAACTGTCAAAGTGCGAAACAAAGGTCATACAAAAAAAAAAACAGTGTGATTCCCCTTAAAAAATGAGGCCACAAAGGCAAGAGCCTATCAGCACTATCAAAGCACGCAGCATCCGGCCTGATGAAGGAACGTGTTTAAGCCGATGTGCCTTCGCGATGGAAAGAGCATATTACAAACGCTCCCTTCCACCCTTCCCACCCAAGAAATGGTTGCTTTTCCTTACATGGCGCTTTGTTAGATGCGCAACTTCATAAATCATTTAGTTTGTTTCTTCTTTTCCTGTTCGTAAGACCTCAGAGGAGCCCTTCAGAACTGTTTGCAGTGTTCTTCATCCATGCGGCAGGCTTGCGCGTGTCATATTTTCATCAGTCACATGAATCCTCACCTGTCCAGGTTGTGCTTTCTTATCTTCTACCTTCTTTCCGATGACGATAGAGTTCCGAAGCATTATTGACTCCTTCGGAAAGATGGGCTAGGTGGGACGGGACTCGAACAGTCAGGGAACTGTAATATGCAAAGACCATTAATAAGCCGACGTGCCTATCGCATCCCGTTCACACGAGCGATACTGACGGCGACGATGATGATGACGAAGATGATGATGAGATGTCGCGTATCCGTTTCATTCTTCAATCTTTTGCCCCAGACTGCGGGACGTTCATGGTGGTTAGGTTTGACAGCGACGCGAGCAGAAATTTGTCACTCATTGAACAATGCCAACGAACAAGCATGGTTACTGTCGAGAAACTGAGTGTAAAAAAATGACTTTGTCAAGTCATGCTGTGTCCTTGTCAGGCAATAAGCCTTGTTTATGTCATTCGCTAGACATGTATAGATATAATGATAAAAGGCAAAGTCATAAAACTCCACCAAAGTACGGGGTTAATGCACTAAAAAAACGTACTCTTTTACGAAGAAAATAAAAAAATCACAATCCAACCTTGCTTTGAAATATAACGTACTTAAATCTTGATTTAAGGAAAAAAAAGTTCGTTTAAGACCAAATTTCACAAGAATCCCAAATAAACCATATCTGTTTGTGATACATTCTGTAAACCACAGAATAATAATCAACAGTGAGGGGAACCTGATCCATTTGAGATTTAAATATAGATATTATTCGTGTTTAATGATAAATAAACCAAATACACTAAACCTCATTTCTTAATTTATTTTTAAATAAACAGTAAATGCATGCTCGTAGTTGAAACCTTTCAAAGATCACCCATTAAAAACCACTGCTTACTGAACGTAACCAACTAGTGTTGCATCAATGCAATCAGTTGTTATTGATTTACAATGCATACAGCATGATACTATTCTCCCGTAGAAAAAAACGAGTAAGAGAGTTATTTACCTCCCATTCTAACTGTATTCTGATTGAAATCAAGATTTTTAACGTCAGTCTTAACTTGGCGTTCGCCTTAAGCTGACGAACAATGGTGCGTGTCTGTTTCATAGTGCTGTTTAGTTTAGTGAAAGGTAAGACATAACGATCGTTTCGCTAGGCTCTTTTTTATGAATTAACAAGTGTTTTCTTTTGTACAGTAATTAAAGGTGATCTTTATCCAGTATGGACAAATTTGGATGAGGAACTACCAGAGAATACTTTTATGCCGAATGAACGAACTACGATCGATGGTAATACACTTTCAATGCACACATTAAACTAGCAAAACTAGTAAAACATATATTTTTTCTACAGATTGTCACTTAAGGCACTATCGACACGGAGAAAGGGGTCTGGTAGGACCAGCCTTTGCGAAACCAGCGTTTCTAACGGAGTTTGCACACATTGGGGCAATCGGATGGACCCAACCGGATGGCAAAATTACATGGGGATGTGGTGGCTCGTTGATATGGGATAACATCATTATTACTGCCGCTCACTGCACCGCAAATGATGAGTTGAGTAGTAGCTACTGCTTATGAAACATAATCATTGCTAATACAGTTCATTCCATTTTTTCTTCAGTAATGTTTCCCCAGATGTCGTTCGCTTTGGCGATCTAAACATATACAGCGATGAAGATGATACGTATGCGCAACAGTTAAAGATCGTGAACATTTTTCGACATCCCAAGTACAGTTTTAGTGCCAGATACTATGATATAGCGCTGATGGAGCTCGAACATAATATCACGTAAGGATTGTTGTGCATTAGCTCTATCTGTTAAAGTTCATCTGAGATTTTTTCTAGTGTACACGAGACAGTTGCCCCTGCATGCCTGTGGCTAGATCAAGAAGTGCGGTTTAAAGAACTCGAATCAGCCGGATGGGGACAGACCGGGTTTGGTTAGCTTGTGTAGTTGATTGTGCTTTTGTGCGGTGTTCATTACAATTACACTTCTTTGTGACAGGTGAAACCGCAACTCCAATACTGTTGAAAATTACATTGAAACCGATGAGCAATGACAACTGTACCGAACATTATACATCCAATACCGTTCGAGGCTTGCAAAGAGGGCTTGATCTGCATCATATTTGCGCTGGAGACGCTAAGATGGATACTTGCTTGGTAAATAGTGTATCACATTATGCGTCCCAGTAAAACAAAACATTAATTTCTTTGCAGGGCGATTCTGGAGGACCTTTGAATGTACGTTTGCTGCACAATTATAAAGTGACGCCTTTCCTAGTAGGGCTTACCTCATTTGGACGGCCTTGTGGTCAATCTCACCCTGGAGTGTACACCCGGATAGCACCATTTCGCTCCTGGATTGTAGAAACACTTCAAAAGAACGGCCTTTCGGACCTGAAGGACAGTGACTTTAATCCTGCCGACTGTGCGTTACGCCACGTGGCATTCCGACAGGGGGCTTTTTCGAATGTCGTGGCCAACGCATCCGGTGTGTTTGAATCATTTGATGTACAGCGGGAGTACATTACACAGGAATTTGTGGGAGAAATCGTGCAACTAAAATGGCCTGATACGGTTGCGCCAGCGAAAAACAATTGCATGGGCTCCATTATTGACCATAACACTGTGGTCACATTGGGCGATTGCACCTCGCATAAAGGGTGAGATTAATGGAGACTTTGTGAAACTATGAGAGCGAAACAACGATGTTCTGTTTTTTACCGGTTTTTCCCCCAGACTTCAACCGACACATGTGATACACGGAGAAAGGCCTGATAAGTTTTATCTGGATACATCAGCTCGCGACGAAAAGTTATACAACGTGATCGAGATACACTTGCATCCAAACTACACTAATGGTTCCTATTATAACAACATAGCTGTTTTAAAAATCGCTGGTTCGTTTAACATTCTACCAGCGTGTATTTGGAATGCGCCAGACCTTCCAGATCGGTTGATGGAAATTGCAACTGTCGGACGGGTTGACTTGAATGTGTATCAGTACAAAGGGCAAACTATACACGGTACGTAGTATATAGATGTAGTAGACATATAGAAGAAGAAAGAAATACCTTCCCTGTGGTTTGTGTTGTTTCTGCAGATGCACGGTTCAAGCCTCTTACTCCTCGAGTCTACGCGTACGAAAATAACAACTGCTTACTTGCATCACAGTATCAGGAAAGACTGGATCAAGGGCTGCAACATCAGCATCTGTGCTTTGGTAACGATCCATTTCTGGTGCCTCAGGTGTGCGATCTTACCGGCGGTGGACCGCTTCAGCGTTCGGTTGTTCGCCTTAAACGATACTTCAAGCATGTGTACGGAATAAGCCTGTTTGGGCGAGACTGTGGTTACGGTGAGCCTGCCGTTGCTGTTCGATTGCACGCTCATATGGATTGGTTGGAGTCAGTGCTTCTACCTTCCAAGTCGTCGAGACAAAATCCCAACTCACTGGATGCTGTTCAATTCATCAACCCTGATCTGGAGCAGTTTGATCGCTGTGACTTTTACGATGGTTCGGTTGGACTGTGTGTTCCCGTTGAGAGATGCAGAGGAGTTCGGCAACGTTTTGAGCGAAATGAAGGAATGATCTTCTGTGGAAATGGGACGATTGTGTGTTGCCTACCGAAAGACGTTTTAGATGATGAACAGCTACTAAATGACGAAGACCAACAGTTAGAAGATTGTGAAAATCGTTATGAATCATTCCGTCGGCGTAACTTTCTCGGTAGTACGGAGCAGCCTGATCCAAAGCCACACATAGTAATATATAATTTAATATCACTTGTCGGACGGGGCCGATTAACCATCTCTACTTTCTATTTTAGGTGGAGGTAGTTTGGATTGATAAAAATAGTAAAGACATGTTTTCTCTATGTTTGGGTTACCTGATTACAACTGGGACTGTGATTACGAGCGCTGCGTGCACTGAGATTAAAAACCGCAAACCTAATTTCTTGCGATTAGGTTCCATCTACAGCCGATATGAAGATTTTACTATTCATGCACCTATTAAAACCATCATTCGCCATCCAAAGTATGATTATGCTACGGGAGCAAACAATCTTGCACTGATAAAGCTGATCAATCCCATCGAGCCTACTGCAGCGCTCTTTCCTGGATGTTTATGGAGAAATAAAACACATACACCGTTGGTGGCAACAATGCAGACACTCGGTTAGTTATAGGTGAACCTTTCGAGAAATATTAACCAAAAACTTTTTTTTTATTTGCAGTTCAATCACAGCTAAGGCAATCAGATGTACACCCTGTGTATGATTCTGATTGTAAACAGCACGTAAAAGCCCCATTACAAGATGGGGAATTTTGCATGCATTCTGACGTCTCGGAATCACAGAAGTGTCCTAACACAGCGGGTCTTATCGTGTGGCGTGGAAAAGGTACCAAAAATGCTCCGGTCGAGTATTTGATTGGGGTATACAGCCACAGCAGTTGTGAAGCTGATGAGCCGCTTATCAATAGCCGCATCTGCGAATATGTTCCTTGGATTATAGATAACCTTAATAGTGATTAAGTTTAACCGGGCACTGCAGTGTTTGTAATAAAAGTGTCTAAATATTCTGAGCAAATTTTCGCACAATAAACCAAACAAACCTTTAATACGGATGACTTGGTGCAATTTGTAACTTTAACCCCGCTTCATTCCATAAATAATCTCAGGGTTTCCCTATTCCTATTATTTAACCGCATAATGCGCGTTCCATCAAGGCATTAAACAACAAACACTTTCGCTAGCGACTCCTCCCACTACTCGCTACCCGTAGAACTTGGCGATCTTTCAATCGCGTGATCTAGCATAGAGATTAACAGTTGTTTCTGTAACTGAGATGCTTTGAAGAACAGTTCAAACCGGTTTCGCGCTAGTAAGAGTGAGCATGGAACCGTTGTGAAGTGAAAAAGAGATGAAAAATAAACACATGCACTTTAACTGCCCCTCGGCCTCATAACATGCGTTAGTACACGATCAACTGCAACTCAGTGATAATGGCGTTTGGTTGGACGCTGCCTCTAGTCCTCACTATTGCAGTGTTACCGTACGGTAAGTTTGCTATTCAACAAAATGTTGCATGTTTTATTCAGCTTGCTTTTTGCTTCCCAGCCTCTTGTAAGTTGTTTCCGATCAAACCTAAGCTGCCTGAAGATGAGGTGCCTATGATGTTGGCGAATGATAAAATAACATTAGACGGTAAGTGACTGTGGTAAACAATGCGCTGTAGTGATACCTAAACACTGGTCTCGTTTTGTTTTGTTTTGACCAGATTGTCACACAAGAAATTGGAAGGATGGTTTTGAAGGATTAGTTGCACCCGCCTACGGAAATCCTGCATTATTACGCGAGTTCGCTCATATCGCAGCGATCGGCTGGACGGGAGCGGATGGAAAAGTGATCTGGGGCTGCGGTGGTTCGCTGATATGGGAGAACTTCATTCTTACTGCTGCACACTGTGCGGCAAACGATGAGTATGCAATCAATCGATGTTAAATTGAACTGCCTTATTGATGTATTCTAGTTGTTTCATGTGTACTGTTTATTTATTTACACTCCTCTAACAGAGATATTGCACCAGATGTGGCACGAATGGGAGACCTTAACATCTATAGTGATGAGGACGATGAGTTTCCACAGCAGTTGCGTATCGTGAAAGTCATACGTCATCAGCAGCACCGGTTCAGTGCAAAGTATTACGATGTGGCGTTAATACAGCTCGAAAAAAATATCACGTGAGAAATCAAAGTCGGAAAGGGAACTGCCTGTCTTGGTACTCGTATCACTTGTGGGGTTTTTGCTAGCTCTAAACGTCACCATCGTCTTCTTTTTTATTGCTTTCAAAACAGCGTGCATGAAACAGTGGCACCTGCATGCCTCTGGCTAGATGATGAGGTACGATTCCCGAAGCTTTATGCTGCTGGTTGGGGTAAAACAGGTTTTGGTGAGTAAAAACATTAGAATGTGTGGGATAATCCAAGCAGGAAATCCCAAATATACGATGAAGGTGTAATAAAATACGAATCACGATATCGGCTAGGTGAGGATAAAACGAACATTTTGCTCAAGGTCGATCTGACACCGATGAACAATACAGAGTGTGCACGGTTCTACACTTCATCCGAGCGAGGATTACGAAACGGTCTGCACGCACACCACCTATGTGCGGGCGATGAAAAGATGGATACATGCCCGGTAATAGCTTATGAGAATTTTTTTCCAAATCGAATACACTGACGGACAAATTCCTCTTCACACAGGGAGATTCCGGTGGTCCACTACACGTGAAACTGCTGCACAACGCTAAAATGACGCCGTTTCTTGTAGGTGTCACCTCCTTCGGGAAACCATGCGGACAGGCAAACCCCGGTGTGTATGCTCGGGTGTCAAGCTTTGTGGAGTGGATCATTGAGACGCTCCAAAAGGAGGGAGAATTAGCGACGGTGCAAAAGTTTCAACCATGGTCATGCGCCCTCCGCTACGTACATGTGCGCGAGTATGAGGATGACGTGGTGGTCTCGAGGTCAAACAACTATGAAACCTACGACTCCGATAAAGCTCATCTGTCAGGCGGAGATAGCAACCAGAGAGTAGACATTTTTTGGGAGCAATCGATTGTTCCGGTTCGGGATAACTGTTCAGGTGTCCTCATTGAGCGGGATGCCGTTGCAACGTTAGCAGACTGTACATCTCACATGGGGTGTGTAAGACAATAGATGATAACCGATCAAGCGATAAAACATATTAAACAATGAATCCAACTTTTAGTGCAACCCCGTCCAGAGTACGGCTTAGCAATGGAAACTTTATTAACGTTTCGGAAACCATCGTTCATCCAAAGTACAGTCCAGCGGCAGGACCTTACTACAATAATATTGCTATTTTGAAGCTACCGTTCCCAGTCTCAATTATACCAGCCTGCGTATGGTACAATGACATCATTCCAGATCCACAGTTTGAGGTCATCGGTAAAGGTCGTGCTGATCTGTATGGGTACAATCGAGACGAACCAGTAACTACGTTTGGTACGCTCCACATACAACTCGCATGCAGTGTACATTATTACTGTCGTATTATGATTATCATACATTTTTAATTTCAGACCCTCGCATCATTGCAATTTCACCACGTGCGACACTGTCCTCGAACAACGAATGCCGGCTGGCCGATCAGTACTGGACCATGCTCGGAAAAGGTCTACAACAGGAGCACATCTGCTTCCAAAATAAACCATTCTTGGTACCGGCCACATGCGACCAGCAGCTGGGTGGCCCTATCGAGCGAGAAATGTGGCGCTTTTCGCGATACTTCAATTACGCTTACGGAATGAATCTGTTTGGTCGTGATTGTGGATTCGGCGAACCGGCTGTAGCTGTACGCTTTAACGCACACAGGCCGTGGATTGAGTCCGTTCTGCTTCCGGAAGTTGCAAACCAACGAAAATCCACCTCAACCGGTTCGAAAGATGAGGTGATCTTCATCAATCCAGATCTTCATTTGAACGATCGCTGTAGGTATAGTGGAGGTATGGAAGGAGTTTGTGTATTGCATGACAATTGTCCCAGTGTGCGCGAGCGAATAACGAACGGTGAAACAGTAATTCTGTGCTCGAATGGTTCAGTGGTGTGTTGTCCTCGTGACGGTATAAAAAGTCCTCCAAGTGAGATCGAAAGGGAATTTAACGACTGTGAACAACGCTACGCCCATCTGCGCAAGCAGCGTCAGCAACGATGGAATGGATTTCAACCACTAAACTTGAGATTGCCACATTTTGTAAGTACAATGGGCCAATTGTATGTGGAATGCTCAGTACGGAATGTTTTGGTTTCCTTTGCAGGCAGAGGTAGGATGGGAAGAAGGATCAGAACTACGATTCCAGTGCATCGGATATCTTATTAGTACGCGTGCTGTCGTGACGGCTGCTTCTTGTTTGGCTAAGAAACAGTTCGAACCGAGCGTTGTCCGTTTAGGAAGTGTTCGGTCTGGGCAATTCTCCACAGACATAGCGATCATACCCATAAGTTCGGTGGTATTCCATCCAGAATTTAATCAATCCTCGTACGAGAATAATATCGCTATCTTGAAGCTTACCTCGCCGGTACAGCTTACCGTTAACACATTCCCGGGATGTTTATGGCTAAATACCACTCATACTCCAGTCGAATCGGTCGTATACGCGGGATCCGGTAAGAAAATAAACTGGTTTAAGTGATTAACTGGTTAAGAAACTGACTAACGATTATATTATTCCACAGATGGTTTCAATTTGATACATCCAATGTACGTGAGAGATTGTAACAAACGGTTCGCCAAACAATTTACGGACCCACGGATCACGTGCATGAATCCGGGTGTTTTCGGAACAGGAGAGCACTGTTACCCATCAGGGAGCCCGATTATTTTCAGAAAATATGAGGACACCAATCTCTTCACTGAGTATCTGGTGAACATCTACAGCCATGGGCGTTGTAATTCAAGCTCTCTTCGGATTGTGCACCGCGTTGCGATGTACATTGATTGGTTTACGGAGGTTCTAAAGTAAAGCCCAAAGAGGGGGCATGATATTCTAAGTTTGATTTGTCAAGAAAGATTAATCGTAATTTAGTGATTGTATTAAACGAGAAACGATCGATACGATGCATGGGAATGATACAAATTAGTACACTTTGTAGTCCGATAAAAATAAAACGATTCAACTAATGACTTGTTGTATCCATAGTTTGATAGTCAGTACTGCCGTACGGTGGGTAGCAGCATCAGTCCGAATGGGAATCGAACAACGTCGGATCTCGCAAGAGGCTTACGCCGTTACCACTAGACCGCCCCTCAAATTTATGTTTAAGTCAGAAATATTCCCATAGTCATGTCGATGTGTCATGTTTGAAACACCATTTCAGTGCAATAAGATACAAAATTGTTAAGTAAACCTCTGACATTTAATTATAAAACTAGTACAAAGTACGAGTATGAGCTCGAAGTTTCTCTTAGTAATGTATTCCAACAGCTTAAGGCTGTTTGCTTAAAGAGAAAATTTTCACCCAAGCTTCACCGGAAGTAAAAATCAGTGACATCTATTGCTAAGTTTCGTTCGTCGTCCATAAACAACACGACACGTAACCATTCATTCTCATCACAAGGGTTTTCGGCGGAAGACAACAAATTTTGGTCGAAATCGGAAGGAAACGGCACACATCACTCCTCAAACCCTAATTCAGCATGCTTGCCGGCAGCAACCAAGGAGCACCAGAACCTTTTAGTTCCGGAAACGGAAACCTTCTCGCCTCATCCCGAGCTTCGCAGCACATCGAGGCGGAGTTTCTGCTCAGCGGTTGTTCTTAGAGTCTAAGCCAATATGAGACCGGATCTACGTTGAAAGCTATCGAAACTATGCCACGAAACTGTCTTGTTACGTCGGTTGAGTTGTTACTAACTAACGAGGCAGATCAAACCTCCAACGGTCTCCTGATGGAAATAATATTTTTCTTTGCTTGAAAACATTTTCTCTTTTCACAGCCACATAGATGGAATGTACCTAAAGAGCTCAATCTTTGCAATCCAGCTACTCTCATTGGTAATCAGCACCATCCGTATCTGTACCGCTATTTGTTGTGCCCCGTAAGCACAAGAGATGGATAATTTCTAACGAATAGTAGGAAGAAAAGCAGCTCTCTGTGGCAAAGAAAAACACGCTTTTCCATTTGCGATCGCTATGGATGGCATTAGTTTCGACTGATTTCACGCCGTTGGACTGTGTGGTTTTCATTTTCTTCTACCGTAATACCCTTCAACTCAGCAGTGAGCTCGTTGATGAGCTTTTAAACTTCGATTTGGCGATAACGGCACAAAAGGGGAATGGATCAGCTGAAACCGACATTTTCTCTAAGGTAGTAAAAATTCTAGGGAGGAATATGAAGGAGTAGGAATGAAACCGACAAAAATCATTTAACGCAAAGCGTAAAACATAAACAGACCAGCAGCAGTGGAAGGTAGTCGCGATAGAAAATCGTCGACGAAAGATACCCGACTGGGAAATAGAACGGAAAATTGTCTGATTCGGGAAGCAAAGCTACCAAAGCTGCTGGACGGATCACTTGGTGCTAATGTACCAGAAGCTGAGACAAAATTGCTTCGTCATTCGGTACGGGATAAAGCCTCCCTGGTGGTGGACGATGGCCATTAAAAACCCATCATTCTGCGTAACCCGGGTCGCAATCGCGAAGCTTCCGAACAGTGGTATTACTTTCAAATTTAATCTCCCAAAAGGGTTGGAGGGAAGTTTTGAGCGTCTAGGATTTAGGTGTGACAATAAAGTCGTTTAAAAAAGACGCTTTTCGAAAGTGCATATTTCAGTTCGTGTTTGAATATTGCACAAAAATCATCCCGTTTGTTCATTTAAAAGACAGCGAAGTTAAGATGATTTTCACAAGGTTTTCTTCTGCTCAACTAATGTTGTTGATTTAGAAACAGTATTAATATTAACCAATCCTTCCGTTGACAGCTCTTGTTTTGGTCATAATGTTTCAATACCCCAAGCAAGCAAAAAGCACATTTCATTATATTCCAACTTGTCACGTGTTGTGAATGTATTGATGAAATCAATACTACTGAAGTCTCATCTTTATTGAAGCAAAACAATCTCAGCAATGGCCAGAGCTTTCGCCTACAACCTTACAGTGACTCCGGTAAGCCACCTCGCACATGTTGCAAGTTTTCATGATACCATCTCATACAGACACTCCCGTAGCTTAAGAGCTCATCATCAGCAGGGAAAATGAGAAATAAAAAAAAAAAACACGTTTACTGTCAGTGCTCCACCGTGAATGGTGCTGTTGATTCAAGGATTTTCAGCACATCCAATAAGCAATGAGGTGAAAAATCTCCAATCACACCAACGAAATGAACCACTGCATAGCAGTGCCACATCCCTAACAGTGCCTGGCGGCTCTTCGATCGTTTGCCTAGGAACGGGTGGCATGTCTTGTTATCGATACCGTTGACGAGCCTTCATGTTGTTTTGTCACCATGTTTGTAGAACGCGCGTTGTAAAAAAAAGAACACCAGACGCGAAGCTATGCACGCCAGCCGCATCAAGGGGCTATAGAAAATTAAGCAGAGCGATGCTTATTTTCTCTAAATTGATAGTTCGCTGGGGACAACGCTAGCAGCACCGGCAGTTGGAACCATTTCGTGCCACCATTTTCAACATCGTGTTCGTATTGACAAATTCTATTAATAAATCAGTAAGAAATTGGCTCATTAGCGATGATTTTGCAAGCATGATCAGCCATCTGTAGCATGGTGAAATATCGTCTTTCTCATGCGTTTGCTACTTATAAGAGTATTTTCAACTTTTCTCCTTGCCAGGGGAGTAAAAAATTTAATCTTGAAAAGATGGTTGATAAGTGAACTTTAATAATAAATCCGGTTAAAATCATTAAAAGCAACTTTTTGTTTTTCAACGTAACCGGTTAGTCGAGAGCCTTGATACGGGGGGACAGTTCGGATGATAATAGCACTACGTCTGGCCTTTACAGGGGCTAGCCCGTGTATTTCGTAGATCATGTTATTATACGATATAAGGAATAAATATGGGAATAAATAAGCACAGTTTA
>KB692612.1:0-12828 GCA_000349165.1 Anopheles christyi | reverse complement strand
ATGTTTCTCTGCAACCTTCACTGCATCTTTCTCTGCAACCTTCTCTGCATGTTTCTCTGCAACCTTCACTGCATCTTTCTCTGCAACCTTCTCTGTATGCTTCTTTGCATCGTTCTCTCCATCCTTGTCAGCATCAATCTTTGCATCGTTCTCAGCAACCTTCTTCACAGCTTCTTCAGTGATCTCCTTATCGTTGGATGGGTTTTCCTCAACTTTGTCTGCCTCCGTTGCAGAATTTTCCTTTCCATGGGTTTCGTTCGCCATCTCCGACGGTTTACCATCCTGCGTATCAACCTCCATAACCTCTTCAGAAGGCTCATCATCGGATGTTTCTTTCGCCGATGCACTGCTTGGGGCCGCTGTTACTTTTTCCTCCTTGTGCCCCACAATCATTTCATCCTTCTTTTCTTTATCGCCCTCCTTCGCGACGACTTCCTTTAAGTCCGCTTTCTCGGCACTGGGAGTTGCTTTATTTTCTTCAACTTCATCTTGCTGATTTTCGGAAGAGGTGACTTCCTGCGTTGCTTTCCCCTTTTTCTTATCTAGCTTTTCCGTTAGTTCGGCGGTAGCTACATCTTCTGGCATTTCCGTATCATCATTCTCTGCATTGGTTGGTTCTGTTCCCTCAGGAGTTCTGTCCATTTTTGCACTCTTTGCCGCCATTATATCCCGAGTGTATTCTTTGGGCAGTTCAGACTCCACCAGCACTACAAGCTTCCTAGGTTCGCCCTGGATTGCACGCTTCTTCGGGGTGGACGCTTTTGAGCTCGGAGACTTGCTGGGTGTTTCCTCTGCAACCTTTTCTGAACGCTTCGGTGTGGTCGAACCTCCGCGAGCTCGCTTGGACGGTGGTGTAGCAGTGGCTGCTGTTGTCGTTGGCGTGTTTCCGCGAGCACTAGATCGTGTGCGACGCCGTCCATCCTCGAGATCCACCGAAAGGCCGAGCGATTTCAGCAGCTCTTCGCTCTCCTTTTGAAATGCGTCCACCGCTTTCCTCTTCGGTGTGCGTTTCGTCTACAATTACAGAAAAAAGGTAAAAAAATATGAGAACAAAATACACGCGACAGAGAACAATACCAAAAGCTTATGTTACAAACATTCCATCATTTTGAGAGACAATGATATCCACCCTCACGCTTTCTAAGACAATTCCAGATAAAGTGGTTCTAGTTACGTTCACTCCACTGCAAACGCTGCATACAAGTTCTACAAGTCTTGAAGTGAAGGGTTAGCTGACAGTTAAGGCGAACGTTTTCCTTGACATGGACAGGATGACATAGATTAAAATTCCCATTTCGGTATAGGTAACCAACAGACATCCCGTACGCTGGAATGCTTTTTGGCGCCTTTTCCAAACCCAATATCGTTCTTCTCAAACGCTACCCCTTCATCATAGCGTTCACTTTCAAGTGTGCGTGTGTGCATAGGCCGAGGCGAAAGTGCAGCGACGTGTTTGCACATACAACACCGCCATAAAACGAACATACATTTCCCGCCTCCAATCAGACCCGTACAAAAACAAAACATCGCACACACACCCCGTCTGCTAGCGTTGGTGATGGTAACGATCTAGTCCTCAACACACAGTCTCGCGATGCATGGCGAGAAAGAGAGAGATGATGACGACGAATTTTGTTCGCCGGTTGATATGCCTGCTGAAAGGGGGTTGGACAAACCATGAAACACCCGCATAGGATAGGATAAGACCGACAACGTCACAAACGCATGGTTTAGAATTTCGCATCATCTTTAAAAGCACTTTAAGGTCTGTCGAGCCTTTATTGCAGTATTAATTGCATGTTGCACCGAACATAAAAAAACAAGCTATTAAATTATCAAGGAAATAAAAAGCAAACACATCGTTCATTGCATCTTATTACACCATCGTGCGCGTCAACCGAGCGCACACGCAACGAATTCGTTTCGGGAAACAGCAAAATAAATATGATCAGAAAACTAGATTGCACTTGAAGTAAACATACCAACACAGTGATATACCCACCGCACACAACATGCGCTTGTGAAATCGCCCGTGGTAGAAGTTTGTACTTGGAATGACGGATAGAGAGAGAGTTTAACATTTTTCCATGTTAAATTTAGTTATTGCTTACAAACTTGTTTGATGTATTAATTATTCTTCGAATATGAGGCGTACACAACATTGCAAAAAATTGTCCATCGTGCACCTCTGGACACAAGAAACACTGGCACTATCCAATAACATACACTAACACATGCACGTATCACTACCTCCTCAACTTTTCATAAAATATTAAGTTTTCCTTCTAATTCTGCATTGTTTCCATTACAATATTCACCGTTGTCATACGTGTTCAAACGTGCTTGTACGCGTGTATTGCAAACCATAAACGTCTACATTTGTTGAGCACTCATCATAAAACACACACGCACTGATGTTTCTACATCATCGTTACCATGCAACCTGTCGCCCTTCCAAACACACAAGGTTGATGTGATAATGATGATGCCAACATTGCCTCTTCTAGCACGAAAGCACACAGCCCGCACGGAGCGCGTTCTTTACTTACCGGCGATTTCATATCTGTTGCTGCCGCCGCCGTCGCTGTTACCTCCTCAACCTCCATTGGCTTTGCATTTTCCGCTGCGTTTGACTCGGACATTTTCACCGTCGATTATTCTCGGCTTCGAAATCGCGCGCGTTCCACACACCAAATGGTTCGATGATTTTGGCTTACCAAACGGAAGCCGTGTAACAATCGCGTACACACTCTCGCGCTCAACGGTGGTATGGCAAACAGCATACGCACGCACACACACAGAGACAGACAGCACTTGCTACCTAAAAACGTATGCCTCTACTACGGTTGCTTTGTCACCAGCGTTACGCTTACGACACAGTACCAACAATAGGCTTTTCCGCGAATCAGCAGCCAAAACCGAATCTTGGAGGCGGGCTTGTGTGTGGTTTTCCTATGAATTCCCGCCGGTTTTTTGGCAGGCGAAAGAAAAAGCTTTTGTACGCTGTGCTGCAGAAGCGACTCTTGTGTTTGTTTTTCACCACACGAACTCACTGTTAAGGGAAGGCAGGATTAGTACGCGTTTATCGGAGCTAGATTAATATGTGATGATGATGATGATGTACACCGCCAGTAGAATGCTAACGAATGTAAACTATGGAATTACCTTGAAACTGATGGAAATTACCGCACAATTCGTAACAAACGTGATCGTTTCTCCGAGAGCGTCAGATTTCGTATGATTCGATAAAAAAGTGAACGTGTCAAATTGACAGTTATATTTCGGTGGGTAGGAAAGTCACTGTTCGACATTTCCACAGCGGCGTACCTCTTTCGTTCAGAACTGTATAAAAATGGTGAATACAAATGTTGAATGGTTGAAATGTTAGAGAACAAGAAAATAGCGTTTGAAAATGTTTAAAACATGCTTAACAATGAAAAATCCGATTCAATAATAATAAAAAAATCATCTCCCTCCAGAATCAGATCGAAACGCTATAATTTTGCCGCACGCTTCCGCATTTGACAGTAACGCATAATTTTACCGCTTGTCAAGCGGTAAATTGTTTTCAATTTCCCAACATAAGGACGATCCCTACAAGGAAAAATCTCTATGGTTGAAATTTGTGTGTTTAGTTAAAGATATTGTGCATAATACAGTAAGCTTGAGTTTGTAGAAGCAGCGAGCAGTGTGTAGTTTCATAGAGCGCACTGCATTGCCGGTCTCCTGTTCACGATGGAGAACCTTCTGCGGGGATCGTCTAGCTTCAGCGAAGCTGCTATGCTATTTACTGACGAAAAGATTGCCAATGCAAGAAGCAAGGTACGGTGGGTCTGCATTGGAAGAACAGCGAACAATATATGCTAATCCATTTACACGTGCCCTTTCCCACAGATCGTTGAAGCGCTGAATGAAGCACAGCTGGCAACAACCGGCAAAAAGTGTGAAATTATCGCCAAAGTACAGGAACTGTTGCTGCACACGGACGTAGAATTGTTGAACGAATTTCTGGAAAATATGCTGGCCCTAGCTCACGACCCAGCGGCCGACGTGCGGAAAGCGATTGCAGGGTTTGTAGACGAAATCTGCAAGCAGCACATCTCCTTGCTTCCGAAGGTGGTGGGCCCAATGTTTTCGCTGTTGCGCGATTCGGCTCCGGTCGTGACGAAGCGCGTGATTCAGGGTTGCGGATCAATCTATCGGTTAGCGATACAGTGGATCTGCCAGTTGGACGATATACCGGAGGAGGTGGAACAGGCCTGGAACACGCTGTGTCTGATGAAGATTTCCATCCTGGACATGATTGACCACGATAACGACGGTATACGGACGAATGCGATCAAGTTTCTCGAAGGAGTGGTTATCCTGCAAACGTATCCGGACGAGGATAGCCAGAAGCGCGAGAATGATTTCTCGCTGGAGGACGTTCCACTTACGATGAAACAAATCCGTCGCCGGAAGCTGGAAGACGAAGCGACCAACATTTTCGAGTTGTTGCTACAGTTTCACGGTGCATCACACATTTCCTCGGTGAACCTGATCGCTTGTACGGGAACGCTGTGTACTATCGCCAAGTTGCGCCCATCGACGATGACGCGAGTGGTTGAGGCACTGAAGCATCTGCATTCGAATCTGCCTCCAACACTAACGAACTCTCAGGTCAGCTCGGTGCGGAAGAATCTGAAAATGCAATTCCTGAACTTGCTGAAGCATCCGGCAAGCTTTGAACACCAGGCAACGATTGCACAGATACTGGTCGATCTGGGTGCCTCGAACGGTGAGATTACTCGTGCCATTCCGAAACTGGACAAAAAGGAGCAGCAGCGCCGTGCGAAACGGGCACTGGAGAACTCGATGGCATCGCAGCTGGTAGCCAAACGTGCCAAGATGGACGGTCAGGCGAGAAAGGACAAGGATGACGGTGGTAGTTTGGGTGAACCGCGTGATCCACCACGCACGATGGAGATCGATTATGAGGAGCTGAACGAACAGAAGAATCGTTCCAATAAGCAGAACGAACAGTTTCTACTCGAGGTGCTACCGAAGATGGATCTCGTGGCCCAGCTGGTCCTATCGAACATGGACAAGCTAACGGAACAGATGTTACAAAGCGCGAAACCCACGGCGGTGCTTTCGGTGGACCAGTACATACAGAAGATCGCCCAAACGTTGGCCGCACAGATGAGCGAAGTAAAGGTCGGTCCCGGTGCGAGTGCATATACGAAAGATCCACCGATGAAAGTACGCATAAGCGACGAGGAGGAAAAAAGTATTATCCTTTCAGGTAAACGAAAACCGGCCGAACCATCGTCAACGACAACGGCCACCTTGGGGGAGGAAGATCTCGCAGAAGTTCAGGAGGAGGACGAAGACGACGAAGTTCTTTCGGAGGAGGATCGTCAAAAGCTGGAAGCAACCCGTAAGCTACGCGAAACGCTAGAACGTGTCAAGGGTGGCACGGCCGCAGGCAGCGGAGAGCCGAAGCTAAGGCAGCGCATTAAGATGTTGAAGCTGCAGGAAATCACTAAACCCCTGCCGAAAGCGACCAAGGAAACGTTTCTGCTCGATGCTGTGGTGCGAATATTGAAAGCGGAACGGCAGGCCCTGGTCGGTGGGGTCAGTGTGCAGCGGAATCGTATCATAACCGCATTCGGTGCTTCGTTCATTAACCCGGTGCGAGATGTGATCATGGAACACATTCTGGAGGATCTGCCGAAGCGGATCGATCTAGCCTTTTCGTGGATCTTTGAAGAGTACGGCTTGATGCAGGGATTTACGCGCTACACACACGTCAAGCACGACAATGGGCCACAGTATCCGTACTCGCAGCTGCTGGTGCGACTCGTCACGAACGTTATCGATCGGCCGAAGGAAACATTCCGACAGAAGGAATCTCTACTCAAGCGGCTCTATCTGGAGGCACCGATGCTGCCACAGGAGCTGATCGATATGTTGGTGCGGATGTGCGAGCTGGAGGAGCTAGCCGATTGTGGGATGCAGATCATTAAGGATTTGCTTATCCGTCGACCGCCCAAGGAACGGCAGTATTTGGACATTTTGCTCAAATATTCGTACTACGAGAATGGGATGATCCGCGAGAAAGCGATCGAGTACGTGATGAACGTGTTTGCCGTTCATCGCATCATGACGGAGGACATCGAGAAAAAAACACTCGTCTGGTTGGCGTATCTAGAGAACGAGCTGCCGCCCGAGTCAATGTTTGCGGTGGAGTACGGACGGGCGGAACATCCACGCACGTGGACGGAGGAGCTGGCGAAAGTTTGTTTGGGACTGTTTCTGGAGGTGATGGTGTACGATCAGACGCTCCTAAAGCGCTTCTCGGAGGTGTACATTAAGGCCACGTCGGAGATGAAGCGTGCGGTGATACGGGCGATCGAGGGCCCGATCCGAAAGATTGGCTCTGAAAGCGAAGAGCTACTGCGACTGATCGAACAGTGTCCGAAGGGTTCGGAAACGATCATCATACGCATTATCTACATACTCACGGAGAAATGTAAGTGGTTAAGAGGGCGGGATTAGATTTATTGCCATTTATTTCGATACTAATTTTGAAAACCTTCTTTTAGCCCTTCCATCACCGGATCTCGTGGAGCGAGTGCGTAACCTTCACCAAACAAAGGTATCGGATGTGCGATTGCTCATCCCGGTTATTAATGGGCTGACGAAGAAAGAGATCCTTTCGGCACTCCCGAAACTAATCAAACTAAATCCGGGCGTCGTTAAAGAGGTGTTTAATCGTCTACTGGGTATCGGTGTCGAGTACGGTCCGACCGAGTTGCCATTGAATTCAGTCGAGCTGCTCGTGGCGCTGCACACAATCGAGACGAGCAAGGTGGAGCTTAAGTTTATCGTTAAAGCAACCTCCCTGTGCCTGGCCGAGAAAGAAGTCTACACGCACGATGTGCTCGGTAGCGTGATGCAGCAGTTGGTGGAGATAACACCGCTTCCGACGCTACTGATGCGTACGGTAATCCAGTCGCTAACCCTTCATCCGCGCCTGTCCGGGTTCGTAACGAATCTGCTCCAGCGACTTATCCTCAAGCAGGTTTGGAAGCAGAAGGTGGTTTGGGATGGGTTTCTGAAGTGTGCCCAACGTCTTACGCCACAGAGTTTGGGCGTACTGATACAGCTCCCCGCGCCTCAGCTACAGGACGCAATCACCATCTGTCCCGAGTTCCGCGAACCGATGCTGGAACATGCGCGGGAAATTATGGAGCATCAGATTGGGCACGTATCGCAGCAGGTAATGGACGTGCTGCTCGGTATATCGCCCTACTCGACAACGGAATCCGCGGAGCTGCAGATTGTTGTAAGTGGCGAGCGGGGATGGCTTCAATTCGATTCGATGCTTAATCTTATTTTCTCTTCTCGCAGGGTACCTACAGTGAAGACGCACCGATGTCCTCCCACATGCCGGTGAAAATAAAGCAGGAAAAAGATGTGGAACCGCCGGCGAATCCAACACCTCCGCAAAGTAAGGAGTAGAAAAAGCGTGTAAAGTCTTTTTTCCCGATAGTCACGATTAAAATAACCTTTCAAAAGCGATAAAATTATCATTGTTGAAGACAGAAAAAAAAACATAAATGATTCCACGGATAGCAAATCTTTGCAAAAAATAAATGTATATTTTACATTAAAAGTGTACACATTCTCCCTGCTCCACAACTTGAACCAGGGGGTTTATCTCGCTAAACTTCGGAGGAAAGAATACGGCGCATACGGTCAAGCGAGTGTTTAATACTAACAAGGAACGAACATTTTTCGCATACACCCATCCAACACACGTTCTATCCACCACCGGAGGCACTGTTAGCCGTACCATTGTCAGGCATCCGGCACAGTTTCGTACACAGCACGCTCGCCTTGTTCAGCATCTCTGTCACCGTTGACAGGACCTTCTGCCATTCCAGCATTTCGTCGTTGTACCGTGACTCCTGCTGCTGGAAGATCGTCAGCCAATCGTTGCGCGTTCGAACACTCTTCGCAAGCAGCAGCGAATCTAGCTCCTCACTATTGTCCAACCGGGACATCCGCTCCATATCCTCCATCTGTAACAGCTTCGTGTAGAGTGTCGTGTTTACCACAATCAGCACGAGCAGCATGATTGCGACGATCCATCGGCACCCATTGTTGGTCGGTTTCGGTGGCACACCGGCACCACCCACCGCGATGGTCGGCACCCGGATTGGCTTCACTTTGGTATGATGGTCGGCAAGGATAATCGTCTCCTCAATTGCCTTATTCTGCGCGTGTACGCTGCGGCGCGTACGACGGCCCTTGCTTTTGGCCGGCGGAATGCAGTACTCGCTCTGCAGATTGCGCAATAGCGAGGTGTAGAAATCTTCCAATCCAACCCAGGTGTTCTTCTCGATGAACCCTTTCACGAAGCCAAAGATCGATTTGCGATAGTGAACCTGTGCGTGCACGGAAAATACCGTATGGTTGTCAACCGTGCGTGACATGCAATAGTGCTGCGTTACGTAGAAACTGTCCGCGTACGGGATACCGCCCTGAACCGCAGTTACATCGATCGCGTACAGATGGCCGGGCAGGGAACATTTGCGCATTACCTGCGTTTCGGTGACGTGGGCATTTTTCGGTCCGATCGTTTGCGTAATGGCAATGGTTAGCGTCACGACACGCTCCTTCAGCCCCTCCTTGTTCACCTTCCATTCCCCGGGTACCATGTCGGTGGTTTTGCGCACCTCGTGAAACTCGGTCAGAAACTTGGAGCGGGAAAACAGCAGCTCAAACATTACATCCACGTTGATCGGCAGAATGGTGTGCACGAGCTGGCGGCCACTGTGCAACGAGTCACATTCGGTGGTGTTTGGTGGTTCCGTCTTTTCCGGTTCCTCGTCCGTCGTGTCGGACGAATCCGTGGCCAACCGTTCCGAAGGTGACGACACCATATTTGCTCTTTGGCGATTCTGTCCAGTACACTACTAGCCCCTTCCCTCGATGGATCGGAACGATTTCACTTTTCGGTTAAGCAGGAAATAACCACTAGCAGAGATCGATAACGCCTGTAACATAAAAGTCCAATTTGATGATTCAAGAGCGATTAACAGCGAGTGAGAAAAGTGCTTCCGAAATTGATGATAACATTGTTTTGTGTCATCTGTTTTTATGCGTGTGGCTACATTTGAACACATACAGGGTTGTATGTTGGTGTGCGTGTGCGAAAGGTACTATTTTGACATTTGATTTATTTACTCACCCGCCGCACAGGGTGTGCATTAAGTGTAATTTGTTTTCATTTTCAAGTCGAATCGAAATCGTTCGGTTTTTTTTTTAATATTTCAACAACTCATTTGTGATTCTTTATTATTTCATCCATCGTTTTTCGTGGCAAAACATACTTTTTCGATCCTAGCAAAATACTTGTATTTGTGTTCTTTTTTCTTCATTTTTGGTACATTTCCTTCCTGTCCTAAAATGCAGCGCTTATTCACACTTTCGCGTCTATCACGTTCTCTAATCCTCTACCACATATCTTCGTTTTACTACTCTTCCTGCTGGTCGCTCCTTATCCCGAAATCATGCAACGAAATTATTATTTTCTTAATTATTATTATTAAATTAAGATAAAGATAATATAATATCGCAATAACATACAAATCTACAAAAAGCACTACAAACTTAAATGCAATTCTACCAAAAAGCTTACTTGCAAGCGAACAGAAAATGGGAAAATCCACACACACACATGCCCTTTGCGTCTTCAAACATTTTGTGTCTAGTATTTGTGTCCTTTTTGTGGGCCTTTAGCGTGTGTGGGGTAACGAAAAAGCTTAACATACAATATAATCTCCTAATCTGGTTAACTGATTGCGCATGCTTGCAAGTGCTGCCGGCTCTGGCAAGTCCACGCGTTCACACATTTTGGAAAAGCACAACTAAATTATTGCCAAGCGAATCTTCGCTTCCGAAGACTAGAATTCAGTATAACAAATATAGGACCAATCAAAAAATAACATTACCCACCGGCAGAAGCTTAGCTACTGCTTATTTGCTCACTTTTAAATACTAACCGAAGGTATGCGCCGTCTTTAAGAGGGGCATGCAAAGTGATTGCCTCCCCAACTCCCGTACAATACTTCACTAATCTCTTATCCGCTTACTTAAATACGTAGAACCATGGATACACTTTTGGCGGGATCGGGTGCGGCAAAACAAAAAGAACTTCCAACGGTCACATTAAGTAGGTGTGCGCAATGTACGTGATTTTCCTTATTGTGTGTGCCTTCCCCATCCCATCCGCTGAGAATTGTCATGAACGAGTTATTACGCAAACCACGCGGATCCATCACGAGTAGCCGCAATCCTCAAAACCCATCCGAAACGTTAGCGTACGAGAGTTCGTGCTTGCATATTGACTGTAACCGTCTTAGAAAACTACAAAGTAAACGTATAATCTAACCCGAACAGCACCCTGATCTCTTCTCTGGTTGTCGTCCCTATTTTTTGTGTGGTAAGTATTTCATTTTATCATTGCACTCCCATACACTCACTATCTTATGCGTAATACTATTAAGCTATTAGGAGTTTGTGTGTGTGTTTTTTACGCGTACGCTTGACTTGCTGCTATTAAGCACCTCTGTATTATGGTAAGCAGTTTTCAGTTGTTTTCAGCCACCAGATTTCCCCCCACGTCAAAATATAAAAAAATGTAAGAAACTTAGCCTCAAGACATTAATTGAGAGGGGAAGACAGATGCAAAACCCAAGGAATATGAAAAGGATAAGCAGGGGCAGTGGGTGTTTAAAGTAATAACAGGAACGGGGAAGGAACGGTGAATAAAAGAAAGTAAAGCTAAAGCTACTTTCCGGTGGAGAAGTGTGTTCAGTCGCCACTAGACAGCCGCCCGACTAATCGAGCGCAATGCCCTGAATCCACGAGCTGAGATCGCTGCTGTCCGATTCCATTACAATCTCCTGCGGAGAGTCGGGTGTCAGCAGGATCTGGGCCGCGGTTCGACCGCTCAGGTAGGCACCGTGCACCGTCGAGTAGAAATTCGCATGCGTATGTTCACCTGCGAACATTACCGAGGGCTGAAACGGGAAATAAGAAATGCATTTTACTATGCTTATACCGATATTCCCCACCCCTGTATTACCTTCGATTGATGAGGACTCGAGTAGAGCGGCTGGGCAATGTTGTCGATGTCGTCCTGCGACGCACCAACGGCGATGGCCGTGTACGAACCTCGACTGAACGGTTGCTTGCGCCAACTGGTACACACGCACCGTTTCGGTTTCGGTACGAACGGATCTTTTAGAAACTGACGCAAAATGTCCGTGCACCTTTCGGCCACGATTTCGTGTGATAGCGTCTCCATATACTCCGCTTCCCGGCCCGATATCCAACCGAGTAGCAGCGTATCAGAAACCTTCGAGAAGGAGTATATCTTTTTGAACCAATTGTCCTTCAGCCACTGTCCATCATCTTCCAATCCGTTTACCGGTTCTGCTTCCTCATCTTCCTGCTGCTCCCAGAGCAGCATAATTTCGCTAATGGTCGCGTTCAGGAAAGGTCGATCGTACTCGAGAAATATCTTGTCCACCGTGCCAAACAGTAAACTGTCGATCGATTCGATCTTGTACTGTGGCAATGCTGGTACGAACAGTGTTTCCGCCTGCTCCTTTAGCACCCCCAGCGGTAAGGTACAAATTACATGATCCGCCTCATAAACAGCTCCATTCTCACACTCCACCACTACGTTTGCGGTAGAAGTTTTGATACGTTTTGCCGCTTCGCTCACCTTGCGCTCGTCCTGGGACGTTTCACCTCCCACCGGTACATCCGTAACAGTTCGATCCGAATCGTCCGACTCATTGCCATCGTCTTCATCCTCCTCCAGAATTGTATCACTAGCGCCGGCCGTCATTGCGGACGGGCCGGCACGGAAGGCCGCTTTCCGTTTCCAGTGAATGCGCCTCACTGGGCACGAAAGTACGATATTTTCCTTTGGCAGATTGTCACACAGGGGCTTTAGGATCGAGCTGTACCCGGACGGTAGCACGATGTTGCCGCCCTGCAACTCCGTGTAGCTGCCAAGCTCGAGCAGATCGATCTCGTCCATACTATGGCAACCAGTGATGCACGTTTCCCGCTTCAGCAGACAGTCAAATATGAGCTTCCGTAGGTGCTTTTCTTTCGCGCAGTCGACCCCATTCAGATACAGCTCCACTTCCAGGTTTATGTGTTCGCCGACGCTGTGAATGTCGGGTGGGGGAAGGTACTGGCAAAGAAAATATTCCTCACAGCGCCGCAGAAAACACACGTACGCTTCGTAGATTTCTTGCAGAATCTGAAACGGCACCTGCTTGCCATCTTCCGTCGCTGCCACCACCTTGTGCGGCTTTGGTATGTTGATGATGCTGATGAGCCCGTGCTGCATCGCTAGCTCGAACATTGGGTTGCCAAGGACACCGTGAATCCAGTTCGCACCGAGCTCAAGCTGCAATTGGGAAAGTGGAATCGATATTACATTGTTCATGATTTGCACCGTTTGCATTGTCAAATGATTTTACTATCTCGCGCAAAGACATTCGCACGAAATCGTTATCGCGATATTTCTCGCTATCGCGAAAAAAAAACAACAAAAAACACTGCAATCTAATACGAAGCATTCGACTCATTCTCAAGGTGCATTTGATTAATAATCGATAAACCGGGAACCGCAAGCGGACTTACATAAGTAGGCCGGGTCGGAAAAATTGCAACAAACACAACAAAATGCATCCCATCCCGTGTGGTTCGCACCCATGATGACGAATGTACGTGTTTACCTGGTCTTGGCGG
>KB692601.1:0-12826 GCA_000349165.1 Anopheles christyi | reverse complement strand
GGACATTTTTACCATCTGTAAATCAATTTTGTATCAAACATGTCTTCCATACCTTTCCATACCATCGAAATCACATGTTACACCCTTCACTGTGACACACGACACTGGTTTACACTTGAACCAGCACGAAAAGAAAGGGTTACACGTTTGCTGGCGTCTTAAGACGATCGCTTGAGTAAACAACGCATCTCAATCCGGCTTCACGATTTTTTTGCAAGCTTTTCAAGTACTCTTAAAACCATCCTACCTCCAAACGCAACGATAACACCGGCTACCTTCCAAACTAGGATGAGACCCTTTTCCGTCTCAGTATGGGTGCAATATAATAATTAGCATAATACGTCTGCCGCCACGTCGCTTATTAATGCTCGACATGCCGCCAGCGACAGGAGACACCGGGACAGTGCCAGCAAAAGTCCTTGCGGCTGTAATGGCCATCCACGATCAGCTCGGGTGGTCAACCCAACTAAAAGGACAGACAAAAAGGAAACAAAAGGGAGAAATGTTAATGAAATTATTTAAGACGATTATGCTGCTGCTTTCTAGTTCGGCAAGGGGCACACAGACGGGAAAATGCTGTAAAAAGGATCGGTACCGACATTACAACCTTTCGCTTTGCCGTAAAGGTGGGAGTTATTTGCTCCAGAATCGAAAGACTGGGTAGGCGAAGGGTTTTTTTTTTATCTTTGCAAAACGAGCAGAAGGAGGAAGGATTTGTTTACGCTTCGGTACTTAGACTTTTACGATCAGAGCCATAAAAGAGCACTTGAACTGTTTAGATCGACCCCTTCCGCAGGACGGGATGGGAAGGTGTGTAAAACGGTTTTATGAGCGTCAGGGTATCGCGGCTTCCAAACCATTCCCAATAACGCAGACAAACACACACGCATACAAAAACGCATCAACGAACACCTTTTCAGTTTGTGTACTCCTTCTGGTACTCCATTAAGGTAGCAGTGGCAACCAGTGCAGTTAAAACCCCATTCCTTGTAAGGTTGTGGCGAAATGTTTTCAATTCAATCACGACTTTCCTTTCGTGTAAATTTTCCCAGCTCACCGTGTCCGTTCCCGAGGGCTTTCACTGCAAATTGCAGAGCGCCTACTGTGATCTGTTGAGTTACCTCTTTTTGTAACGTTTCCCTCTCGTACAATAGTGTGATCCCTTGGGAAGAGAGCTTCCTCGTTCGACCGGCAGCATGTACAGCGATCGATCGGGGTGTAATTGATTAATTCGTAACAGGTTTCTCTCTCTTTATCTCTCTTTCACTGCACTGCAGTATGATGCTTGGCATTCGGTAAGGTATCCTGAGAGTATTTCTCACACTTTATCTGTTGATTCTTTTATTTAGACCAAATTTATTGGCAAACTGACACTC
The DNA here is from genome assembly GCA_000349165.1 of Anopheles christyi. Classification (NCBI taxonomy): domain Eukaryota; kingdom Metazoa; phylum Arthropoda; class Insecta; order Diptera; family Culicidae; genus Anopheles; species Anopheles christyi. The sequence continues at coordinate 11,450 of KB692601.1, read as the reverse complement.
AACAACTTTGCAAAATGCTGCAAACATCATACTTTTAAAACTTCAAACCATAAAGAGGATCACAAAACATGCCACACAAATTAATTAATGTACGCATTAATTCACTCCCGGGTCCTTTCTGTGTACCACGGATCTCCATTTCAACATCAACATAATCGAATAAGCTAATGAATCGAGAGGCAGACATTCCGGGCCCGCAAAACCGGGTCTGACTCCTTCCCCGTGCGCATGGAGACCTCCCCGACAGAGCTCGTCCTGACAGTGCTGACGGTCTTTGCATCGCAGGTGGAAAATGCTCGTGATCTAATATGGTAGAGCAAGAAAGAAAGAGAGAAAGAAAGAACGAGAGAAAAAAAGCATCAACTTGCCAAATATTGCGTGGTGCGTGAAAGCATCAACAAAAAAGTCCACAAACATAACCTTAACGTGCACATCGCATCAAGATGCGCAAAATGCAATTTAATATTCATTACAATCACTCAAGGAATTTTATTACCACATTGCAGACACTGTTCCACAAACCAGATTTGACACTGACGTTCGGCGCATGGGCAATTGCTGTTGGTGCTGCCCGAACGCACGAATCTGGTTTTTTTTTTTTGGTTGTGGGTTTGGCAAGGAAAAATGAGGAAAAAGGTAGGACAGACACGAGGAAGAAACAAAAAATGTGATGAAAATGAGAAATTTCTTACATTGTAAAATGTTGAGTGGTGTTTTTCGTTTATTTTTGCAAAGTGAAATGCGATCACGTGCACGTGAAGTGAGTGCCTTTAATTACTCTTTAAAATTGGCAAAAAGAATTTTATCCCTCAAAAAATTAAGACATTAAACTTTGCCTAACGGCCCAATCACACCCAACATATCTTGTCTTACATTAACACACAAAGCTGCATCGATACCGTTTGTATTGTCAAAGTGAAAAACTATGTTTTACCTTGATTGAAGATACCGAACACCACGGAGCGGATTAGCTTTATGTTTTCTGGAGAGTCATCACTGTCCGATCACTGGTGGACGAAAGGATTGGCCCGGTCTTTCGGTCGGCTTAATCCTTTTCACAGCAGACATTAGATGGCGGTCGCACGCACAATCAAAAGGGCGGATCGATCGTGCTCGATCGATGGGGCGATAAATAAATAAAAAAAGGCTCATTCCACCACCGGCTGGTAGATAGGAGTAAAGGCTACGTAGTCCCGAAAATGAGTCGCCATTTTCACTCCTCATCATTAGCTCCGTGGGTTGCTGTGGTGAGCAAGCGACCGTCCATTCCATTAGTGGTTTTGTTCCTTTGTGCACAAACGGTGTGCTTTTGCTTTTCTTCTTCATCTATAGACACCTGCCATGGTGGCGCCCTTCAGCAAACAAACACACACACAGACAAAAGATCACCCCAAAGAAGAACACCAACAAACCAGAGATTCGTCCCAAAATGTCTCAGGATCTGCCCGGACGAACAATTTCTAAAACAAACATTCAAACAACAGCTCTGCTCGATTTTCCGCACGCTTTCATTAGAGGGAAGTGCTGCGCGATATCTTCTATCATCCTTTCAGCGATCCTTTCGTGTTTCGAGGCTGATTATCGCTCGTGGTGGCCAGCGATTGCCAACCAACTGTTGCCATTTTGCCTCCGGGGTTGATTCTGTCCGGGGACCATCTGCTAGCGGAGATCAGCGCCTGCAACAAAGTGTTGAGTGATCGGGACTCTTTTCGTGCTCGAAAAACAAAACAAAAACTCTCAACCTGTCGAACGCATTTCCTTCGACACGAACCACAGAGGACCGGAGCTTATCGTGGCTAGCTGGTTGGCGGGTGACTGGTATGAAGATTGTATCGTTTACACGCGACCTTAATCCTCGCCCCGCTCGCAGCAGACGGAGGGCGAAAATTACCCGATCCCATGATCATGATGCTGGAAAGTGGAGTGAAAAGCTAATGTTGCCTTTTATGTTCCGTTCCGTCTGCCGACAACTTGCCGACGGTGAGACAAACGCTTAGGTGTAAAATTAGTCACCACCACCAACCCTGAGGACTAATGTTTGGCTCTAAGATACAACTGTTTACCTTCTTTGGTTGGTCCGAAAAATGCGTAATGGATTTCGTTTGTTTGAAGAAAAAAGGTGAAAAGACACTTATTTTGTGTGATTCACTGCCTTTTTTCTTATTTTTCAGTCATAAAACCTTAGATCTTTGTTTTAGAAGGCATCGGGAAAAACTTGTCTCCATCACTTCTCGCTCGATGCATGATCACTTCTCGATCGGGCCGTACTAAACCACGAGTTAAAAAAACGCCACCTAGAACCAGCTCCATTTTTATTTTCCTGCAGTCTCAGAACCTCAGAAATACCCCTCACCCGATCACCATTTCCTTTCCCTTTCCCTTTGTTTGTGGTCCCCTGTTGATTCAAAACTGAGCGAGTGAGGTAAAAGCAAGAAATTTGACACCTCCAAAGCGTCTCGTGTAGCATCGCGTGAAGTAAATGCTGTGTTGTACCGGCCCATCTACTGGTAGCTACCAGTACATCAAGCAGGCGCAGGTTGCCGAGGGGCGAAGAAGGTTTAGCCTTCTTGGATGAGGCACATCGAACGTGAGTGTCAAAATGGGAATTGTTTGAGAAAGTTGATATACACTGCCTGGGGAACGGTTGGCCCGATGCCTAGACGATATTCTATCGGGGTGAGTTTTTACGTTGCATTTTTTCTCTTCCTCCCCTTCTAACCTCACCATCATTCGTTGTGGTTGTTTCTTATCCTGCATCATCCAACAAAAGGAAACAAAAGCCCATCTTCGTTATTGGAAAAGTCAACAAAAAGGCGAGGCTAACACCCAACGAGAAAAAATGGAATAGTATGAGGAGCTATTCCTGTAAAAAACCAAATCACCCATAGCACACCATACGGGCCCGATTGGTGTAAATTTATTTTTCCTATTTGTACAATCACGCTGCAGCACTCTCGAAAAGCTTGAAGGCTACACAGAACACACACACCAATCCGCTCGTCAGCATTCGTTCCGCTGTTCTGGAGAGCATCACTCTTAACCAAACGGGAATCGAAAGCCCACTTTTGGGGTGCAAGACAAGGGGAGGATGGTTTTTTTTTTTGTAGAAAATAAACTATACCACAAACGATGTGGTAGCACGGTACACTTTCCCCCCTTTTACCTTGAGACGACACTTCAGCACCGTTCGAGTGCGTAACGTAGTTGCTGAGATGGTTGAAGCTGAAGATTGATTAATGATGGATTTGATGTTTCTGAAGCAGAAGCAGTTAAGGGTGCTAAAATTTAAACCAGAAAACAACAGCAACGAAAACACTTGTTTTCATCGATGGGAGCGCTCCGTGCAACCGAATCAACCTAAAAGCAAACCTATCAACATCATGTTCAGAAGTGGCAAAAACGAATACTTAACCTTCTGCTTGAGACTACGCAGCACAACAAACATGGTGGCGAGTACTAAAGCCGGACACATCACAACAGGGCTGTTTGCACAAAGCACAAGTATCCCCGTACCGATCAGTTCAGGCCCTGTGGCCACAAATTCAAAAAGGAAAAAAGGTGGTGCGAAATTCGTAGAACCGGCTGCTGAAAATCCTTAAGAAAGAGGCCTTCTTTTTAAAATGGCTGCAGAGAGCCACCAGTCGAGGAACCAGTTCGAACCGTACGCCGAAACACACATCGAAATTCCCCAGACGAATTTCCTGAGAAATTTTTCCCCAACGCCGAACGCGGCGGGCGTGGTTCGCATAAATGATTACGTTCTCGCCAGACCCTGACCGAGGGGATTTTTTCGTGTGAAGTGTGTGTGCATTGGAAAACTCCAAAACTCGACGAATAATATTTGTAAAATTTTGTAAGTTTAATTCGATGCCTTTTTTTTTGCAGTCGCTTTCGGGCAGGCATCATCTTGCAGAAGATGACACGCGAGACAAAACGGGCATTCGGGAAATTTGCACTTGCTTTTTTCCTGCTTCTCTCTTCTCAGTATTCCGAACACAGTGGCGAGATTGAAATGCAGTGCCTGGGAAATAGAAGAACGATTGCTTGACGATCGATTAACATTTCTGTGTGGTTGTGCGGGAATGAAAACACAACTCACATCACAGAAACGGAAAGTGATTGTCGGAGCCTAACATTTGGAAAAGTGAGTGTAATTTGTTGCGTGCATTGCATTTGATGCATTGCTGAACCAAAAGTGTTCGAATAGCTTTGCAAAAAGGGGATTTCCTGGAAGATCAATTTGTGCAAGACAAAATCAATCCTTGATTGATTCTTGTAAAATATATTCTTCTTTTTGTAATTTTAGTGTTCGACAATATTTCAAATATCCTTGCGAACAACTCGGCCAACCTTTAGGCCCATATCACAGTACAAACATTGCCACCGGAGTTTTCCCAAAACTCTTCCCAACACAAATATCAACAAATATCCCTGCGATAAGCCCTATTACGTTTCAACCAGATAACCTTTCTCCAACATTTCCTGCTAGAACCCAAATCCTGGCTACCGTTTCCGACCGCGTTTTCGCACGTTTCGTATCGGTATGTAGCGCAGATGCGCCTATCATAGTACAAACACCACGGTGCATTCGGTACACTGTGCTACACATTTATAGCACATTTTGATGGTTTAAATATTTACACTGCGGGGAGGAGGGGTTGTTTTCGGGGCGTGCAGCGTACACAATAACCACCAGTAAAATTCGGCCACTCGGTCAGACATTTATCGGGAGTTTCGGGGTGCTCAAACTTAAGGCCCAAACGCAAACAGCCTGGCCGCGAGATATGCACCTAACTGCCAAAAGCGCTCGGTCAACATTTGTGATAATATTTACCAACGATAAGGGTATGGCTATTCGCTCACTTCCGGAAGCTATCCCGGAGGCACGCTAGATCACGAGTGGTTGTCGGCTGAGCACAACGCTTCTACGCTGCTGAAGTTTGATGGTAGACCACACGCGTTTCGGGCGAAATACACAAGCAGATAGCTGAACTCTCAGGTTTCATACAGCGATAATACAAAAAAGAAATGGAAGGTGTATGTTTTTCCTTTCCTGATCATTCTTTCTCTGGAATGTTATCGCTTGGGGTTTTTTTTTCTGTGTGTGTGAGTGTGGGGAAGGAAGCAAATAAGCATCGCCAACACGTGTTGAATTCGAATCCTTAGACGATCTTCTCGTCCACTGTTGCATTCTGTGCGAGACAAACATGCACTCTGGGAGAGAAAGAGGGGAAGCTATTGCACGGTGAGGAGTGGGGGTTGAAATCCGAGTCCTAACATACTAATCCTAACCACAACAAATCGTTCCAAGCCACGTGTCCCACCACGACATATATGCGCACGAACGCATCTAACCACGCGCAACCGTTAGCGCCAGCGGTTTACCGCATTGCCTAAACAAATCTAAACAATACCAAACTACCAAGCGGTCATAGGGAGACGTTAGGGGAGGCGGAAAATATCAAATGATTCCCCCCTCTCTGTATCAGCCTCACCATTCCCAATGGCTTTAGTTTAGATCCTCTCGAAACACCCCATTTCGGTGAAGAGTGTTTTTTTCTGTTTTTGTATGTTTGGAGTGTTCTCCATCGGTAGCAGATTTCTATCGTACTCTCGTCCCCTTTCAGAGTGCTACCGAATTCCGTCTAGCGGCTTGCATTACCACCTAGACCACCTAGACCACAGAAAAGTTGTTGGATGTCACTTGAAAGATGCTGCTTCATCGCTCCACCACGGAATACAATGTTACGACCTGTTGTCTTCTGATGCTCCAACCTTGCACCGTGCGCCATTTTGAGCGTCAGCCCGCTGGTCTTAAGAAGAATGTGAAGGGTGGAACAGTAGAGAGTGAATGAGTGGTTGTTATGTTTTTGTTTTTTTTTCGGTGGGATTTCGGCACGTGGAGGACCACCAAGGAACCGACCGAGCACGCTATGTTTGCTGGTGTGTTGTTTTCTTAAGATCATCATCACCGACTTTTATGCTGCTTGGCTTTTGGAGTGAATTGCCGGCGCGCAATGCTTTCTTTAAAAAGCGGTTTATTTACTACTGAGAAGCGATTTACGATACGAACTGTTTGATGTTGCAGTATGAAGTTTTTTTTACACCATGTTCCACCAACTGTCCAATACCTTGTGAACATGTGAAAAGTGTAGAAAATCCCGAGGATCACGAGTGGAAAAAAGCTTGATTGTTTGGTGTCGCTTTAGTAACGTTACCGACTCACCACAAATTAGCAATGTTTCATGAATATAAAGTCCATTTTAAAACCCAAAAATAACAAATGAAAAACAGATTTCGTCTTTGATAGTTTTTGTATTTTCATTTATTTCCATTTCTACATCGTTGGTTGTTTTTCGCTTAACGTCTAATGAGATATTCACTTAAAAAAACTACACACTTGATTACTGGTTTTCTTTTGCGCGTCCAAACATTCCTACACACTAGCAAAACAGGTAAAAATGGCGTGACACAGTACGCACCCTAACTCATCTCGTTTCCCCTCGAATAAAAAAATAGCTTCCTACTGTAGCAGCAATAAATTAATCTACAAAAAAAAACTTCCTACCTTAAAACTGAAGAAAACGAAACGTACCATTTGGTCAGCGAAAGTTAATCTACTTAGCACACACAGAAAGAAAAAAGAATCCTTCTACACCCTGCTTTCCCTGAGGTCCGATAGTATCTGGTCTTAAAAATAATTAACAGTCTCTCCCTCTCTAACTCACCATAGTTCATGACAAATATGAAGAAATTTCGATTGATCGTACAGGTAAAACCATTATGTAGGGTAGAATGAACTGCCGGAGACGACCACCATTTGTTGATCGCATTCCGAGCCGTCATTTGTTCTATCCAATTGCACACGCTTGTTGAAGGATGGATTTGGGGGGGGGGATGGTTGGTGGTGCGGTTGGAGGTGATATGTTGCACTTTCTACCTTTTTGAGCTCGTTCGTTCTGCTTCTACACCTTCAAACAACGGATCGTAGTTCCACAGCAACACCCGAAGCGTTTCCCCTCCGGAGTGCAAGCTGCAAACAATAGGTGCTGCCTCCGAGAATATGCTGCACCGTTTGCACAGTCACTTAGTACAAACACACGCCACGAGATGGAGATGTTTGTCTTCCCATTCGGTGGAGGAAGTTCAGCGAGATGATCATCTCGCAGCCATCACAGCCATCGCTTTTTTTTCTTTTCCCTTCCGTTGGAGAGGGCGTCTCGATCTCTCAGCCATGCCACCACCGCATCATCACCTTCCAGGGGTTTTATTTGAGCAAACAATTCACACAATTCTCCATGATCTCGTGTCTACCGATCGTGCCCAAGAATGGCGGAGATGCTGAAGGGTAGCGTGTGCTGTGGAAGCTGCTGCTGCTGCTTTCTGCTGGTGTTATCGTCCTCGCTGCTAGTGCTGCTATTCGGTGTCCGTGGTGACGGTATCGGTAGGGGAAGGAACTCGCGGCGAGCAAACTGTTGCAGCTGCTGAGCCGCCTGCACTAGTGCGCTCGGTTCAAGCCCGTGCGGTGATCCGGCCGTCTGAGGACGGGCGAACGAGGGAAACATAAGATCCATCCACGAGCCACCACCGGTCTGGTGCAGCATCGGGTGGGGAAGCTGATGGGAATGGCCCGGGAATAGTGCCGCATGCATTGCCGGATGATGATGATGTTGGTTCTGATGGTAGAATGGAGCAGCAGCTGAGGGTGAAGGACGCACCGGTGAACCGGAGAAGTCATCCACCACGACCGGGGAGCTGGTACCGCAGGACGATCCATCACTGACGGACAGCTCACTGTCGTCTAGGGAGGACATGGAACGGGCAAGGCTGCTCGTACGTGGACGTTTCACTTCCGGTCCCGTTTCCTGGCCGTCCGATTCATCGTCCTCCTCCGAGCTGCGATTTCCTAGCCCCGAGTCGGGGGACATTAGCAGACCGGCCTTGCGCTTGCAGCGTGACTGACCCGTCTCACGGAACCCTTTCGCGAATGGGTTGTTGTCGATCTTTAGCTTCGTGATGCGATCGTTCTGGGGAGAAAAGAGATGTGAAATAAGAGGGGGAATGATTAGTTTGATTCGGAAGAGGAAGGTATTAACTGTTTGGTCTTAATTGGAATTCAAAGCATTTAGTTTTTCACTATTCAAAAGAAAGATATTGAAACTAACCTGATACGCAGTGACGGCCACAAACTCCGTTTCGGGGAAGGTAAACGCTTGCTGTGGTGCCCACGGAATTTGGGTGGCATCTGAAGCTTTAATCACGTGAATGCGGGGTTGATATTTGTGCATACTGGTAAGCACGATCTGTAGAAAATTAGCGAAAGAAAAGAAAATTTAGATAAGTACTTGTTCCTGATGTCCTTCCAGATATAAGTGTCTTCAAAAGCTAAAAATGTTTCGGAAATACTTACATGTCCATTGCTGTCCAGCGTATTGTTGGTCAGCTTCACCTTGTTGAAAACGATCGGCTGCGACGTCCAGTGGGAACCGAGGGCTGGCCCATCCGGGTGGAAGTAGATGCGTTGTGGGCTCTGGGGTTCGGCACCACCGGCCGGTACCCACTGGGAGCCGCTGAACTTGAACCGACAGTCACTGATCGGGACCATCTCTAGCAGGATGAAGTAGTTTTCTTCCGCTTCCAGTCCGTTCACGGACAGTCGCATCGAGGGAAACATACGGCTGTAGAATAAAGGAAAAAAGTTGTATGATTAGAACCGGTTAACTTTCGCTATCTAGTGAAGGATGCGTCTCTTTGATGTCTGTTTCTTCGTCTTTGAAGCAAGGGGGAATCGTGGTTCTAAATTTCAATAAACGTAACAAAAGGCACGGTTCGATTCGAGCGCTAGTTTCTGGTTTTACGACCACCCGAATAACCAATTTAGCTCAATCGGTTCAACAAAATATCGTCGAGAGGAACGAAAGAACGAAACACCAGCAGACACTGGCGGTCCCGGAGTGTGTTTTGCTTAATTAAATTTTATAGGCCTCCCCATTTGAAACGGGGATGATGGCTTCAATCACTGCCGTGATCTCCCCTCCATCGAAACGACCCTCCGACGACGACGACGAAGACGACGAGCGCTTTTACGAGCTTTTATGATTTGTGAGTGATCGTTAAAAACAAAATTTAACTATATTCGATTCGATTTCTCTTCCCTTCCTGGGGAAGGCGACGGCGCGGCAATACACACAGCCCACGAGTGGTCTCGGTAAAACAAAAAACAGGCCTACTCCAAAACGAGACAACCGAACCTGTCGATCGATCTGAATCGAATATAAATCAACCTGCTCTGGATTATTGATCAGCAGTGCGCATCAGCACCATACACATAAAAAAACAGTACGCGAGCACCCTGCCCTGGTGATCGTGTGAAACGGATAATAATCGATCCAAGGTCTCCTTTAGTGCTTTTGGGCGGCAAGAGACGTGGTTAGGCGCGAGGGCTTGGGGGATCGATCCAATTCTCAAAAGGAAATAACAACAGCAGCCACACAAAAACAAAAAAAAGTCTCCCGACACGGCAGACTCCCTGCTGGGACATCTGACAATAAACACTTCGTTCGTTCCTGAATGTATCCCGAGAGAAACAGAGAGAACGAGAGTGAGAGAGAGTAAGAAGGATTGGAAACATGAGCGCGACATGACATGGCGGTATCGAACAAACGCAGAACCACGACGAGTTGGATGATCCAACTGTGTGCTAATAGGTCGTCTTTACGAGCTCGCTTGAAGCTCGCAGTCGAGGCCCCCGACCGACCCCAACAGCGAGAAACGTGTCGAGACAAACAAGCTTTCATTCTTAACGACTTTGTTTAGTGCAGAATCAACAAATAGAGCTACGTTCTCCCTAGTTTTCTTTATTTTTGTGTGCATAATTATTAAAACAGATTGACTTTATCCTATTTTCGCATAACAATCAAAAGTGAAAAGTGTGATCTTTCGCTTATCCTTCGTAAATGATCTTCTCCACGATCTACCGAATGTAAGGCCGAGTGAAGAAAAACAATACCCAACAATATTAGCATTTAAGAACACCAAAAAAAAAAAAAGGTTCACAGGCAGGAGTAAAAAGCTAACAGGCAAATACGGGCCGATCCCGGTCCGTTTGCCAGGAAGCATACAAATTTTGGCGCCAGTAAATGGGCAAACAGCAGACCGATCTATCGTTCGCCCAGATTTGCTTTGGATTTGCTGCAGCAAAGAAAGAAGCAAAAAAAAGCGAGAGCACTTTCCGAAGCCTCAGACTGCTGCATGCCAATTCCAGAAGAAAAACCCAAGGAAAAGGAACAAAACACGCAAACCCATGACATGAGCTGCAGACAGTTCACAAAAAAAAGAATCACAAACAGAACGGAGAACGGTCCAGAACGCCGCACGTCAAATAACATCAACGGCGCGATCAGCGTCGACTGGGCGCAGGAAGGTCTCCGTTTTCTTTTTATGAGCATGCTAAAACAAAACCAAAAGAAGGAGGAGAAAAAAAAGATTAACCGAAGCGCACCAATAAAACACATTAAAAAGTCCAAACGGCCAAAAACGTGTGAAGCTAACAAGAGGCCCCTGTGAGATGAGGGAGTGATCGGTGCTTCGTGAAAAGAAAAAAGAGAGCTTCCCCTCGTCCTCGGGAGGCTTCACACCCAAGCGATGCCAACACAGACGCAAGAAGAATTATGATTATTGTCTCTGTAATATCCCGTGAAGTTTTGGGACTTCCACCGAACACCACCCTTCCTGATCCCGGTTGCAGCCAATGCACTTGATGCATCTTCGCCTGTGGTGCAGAGGATTTTCCTCTGTTGCAGTAGTCCACCGGCACCGGTAGATTGCACCGAGAGTAAAAAGGAAGTGACAGCTTCGAACTTTGTTGAGCTTTTTTTTTGTTTTGTTTCAACTCCCTTCAATTTCTTCTTATTGCCCTTGTACGATGCAATCAAACACGGTTGGTGCAACCGACGCATTATTGAAGTGGTTGCTTCCTTCCCTTGTACCAGCAAGGGACAGACACCAAGCGATGGGAGAAAACTTTCATAAAGGTCAAGCCATCTTTGCTGCCGGTAGGGTTGTAAAATTTGGCGCCACCGAATTGCCGGCCCTTGTGAAGGTCCTAAACATGCTTCGAGCTGGTGTATGTGTGTGTGATTGTGTGTGTTTTTTGTTTTTCTTTTTCGTCCCTATCGCAAGTTCTTATTGTTTTTTTGTGTTTTGCTCTCCTTGCTCGCACACTTACCGGCCACTCTTGGTGATGATCATCTCGGTACCGATCTTGTGGAACTGGCTCCACAGATCGCGGTTCTGCAGCTTGATGTCCACATCCGGCAGCGTGTTGTAGCGTGGCGGTATCATCAGTGGTCGGGGCGGCGGTACCGGTAGCATCGACGGGTACGGATCTGTTTTTCGGATACGGGAGAAACGGAAAGTGGGAAACGGACAATTAGTGCACGATCGGAAAA
>KB692590.1:0-12837 GCA_000349165.1 Anopheles christyi | reverse complement strand
TTTAAGTGCAAAGAATTTTTGATTTTGTGATTTGTTAGTAAAATGTTGGTATTTGTTTGTAAAGCGTTATCACTATTCGCGAGTAATTTTTTTGTTTAATTGGAAAAGTCGGGACTGATTAAATTTGAATTTATTTGTGACCTGTTGTTCATATACGGTATTGCTTGACACGTGACGATGGACTGGCAGAGTCATCATAGAATTACAAGTAGAAATAAAAAAAATCGTCCAAAAAACATTTAAAATAAATAAACATTTAAAGGACTTGGGAAAAGGGTCTTGTGAAGTTTAACTGAAAAATTGAAAATTTGGATATCGCTCTCGTTGTATTTCTTCACCGATTTCACATTGATGATTACCCTTCACAAACACACCAGAACACTAATCACTGTACCACATTTGACCTCTCTTCAAGATGAAAGGGATAATTTTGTGCCGCTTTCAACCTATTGCCCTGTTGCCCTTCTGTGTGAAGCCTTCTTGAATGTGATTGCCGTGTGGAGGGTGGAAATCGTCATTTACCTGTTGGGAAGAAAATGGGAACAAACTCAGAGAAGATGGTAGCAATAACACATCGTCGCTCCTGGTGTGTGTGTGTGTATGTGTGTGTGCATAATAAAAGGGCACGTTAGGGATAGGATCCTTGAACGTACACACAGAAACACAAAAAAAAACGAAAAAGAAACGTAAACAGCGGCTGGTGCATCCGTGACGGAAGACCCAAAAACCTGTTTTTGACTTTGTTCCTTTCCTGTGCTCGTTTGGTAAACCTTTTCCACAGCAGCACTGGCAATAAGCAAAACACCTGTCTTGTTGCTTCTTTCGCGCTTTGTTGCTTTATTTTTTTCTTTTCCTTTGGTATCATAACCAACGTCCTTTCCGCTCCTTCTATACGATTCATGGCTGTTAAAGATTTTTTCCTCTGTCCACACTTCTCTAACTTCTCTAACTTCTTGCAATTGTTTGTTTGTTATTATTTTGGCAGAGAAGAAAATTGAGCAAAATCCATCGTATTCCACGCCGTGTTTTTTTTCTTCTTCACAAAATCAAGCTCCCTATGTAGACTTTCTAGCAGGCTTTTTTCATCCCACCACCCGCTATATGTACTGGGAAAGGAGTTGATCTGATGGATCAACGGGCTTCGAGTCAATCCTTTTGAGCCTTCGCCGCTTGAGTGACAGCTTTTATCGTGCATCGATTTCAGCGAGCGCTTCAAAGGGGCTGGAGAGATTTTGTATTAGAGAAGAAGATTGTTTTTTGTTGTTGCTGTTGGATTACTATTCCTCACCCGTGTCGGAAGTGAAGGGAAGTAATTTAAAAACATTTTAATCAAGCCAACGATAAAGATGAAAGAAACACTTGGATTTCAGAATTTTAGTTTTTTTTGTGATTTTTTTTTAATTGTAGCCTTTTTAAAATTAATTGGACATCCAAGGGTCCAATCTTTCACAACGAAAAAAACAGGTTTTTTGTAGAAAAAAATAAATTTTAAAATGTCAAGCATCCAACTATGTATCTCTAACATATCCCTTAAATTGATGGCCCTAACGAAACAACCAACCGCTGTGCTCCTCTCGCTGGCACAAACCACCATGTCGCACAGCAAACAAAAAGAGGGAAAGTTTTAATTTCGCTTTTAATTTTGCTCAAATCAAACAACAACAACTCCACTTACACTCGAAAAGCGCCTTTTGACCATGCACGAAAACATTTTTTTTCTTCTTTTAATAACTCCACTCTGCATACATAAACGGTAATTGCAAACATCAAGAAGAGAAACGGTGCTCACATTATGTTGCCCATACACTATTGCACGGGTATGGGTAATTGTTTGTTTAGGAGAGCGTGCAACAAGTACACCAAACTCGAACCATCATCTTGTTTGTAGGTGGTACTTTGGCAGAGCAGCAAATAGGCGATCACTTTTTTGGGACTCTCCCTTAGAGGTTTGTTACGTCTTGCAACGAGTCACATATATGGCAGCTTTACTTCAACTACACAGGTGCCGATTACGAAATACGAGGATGACACACGGGAATGCTTTTCCTTTTTCACACACCGTAGAGATACAGTAAATCTTCTAATGCGTCTCATTTTGGGATGAATGATAAATAGAAAATGCCGTTAAAATGTCCCTTGCCTGGCTTGGGAAGAATGTGCTGCTGACAGCATTCCTTCCTTTAGTTGATTGATAGTGACACCATATTGTCCCTTTCCCTTAGGAGTAGTGTTTTAGGAGTCGTGCTATGTTGTGTATTTTTGTAACTGTAGGAACGGCGTTTTTGTTTTCATTTAAAAGCCGTTCGTTCTGTTGAGCTTCCAGCGAGAAGGAGAGAGGATATTTTTAAACACCCTAGGTGAAGTGAAGCGTTTTAAATTTCACACATCATAAAATGTGCCGATGGAATGTTGAGCATAGCAGATCATCGTTTCTATTGGAGGTGATTTTTTGTTTGTACACGTTTAGGAAACACGAGAAGAAGGTATAGAAGTTTTAAGACGAAATCGTACTTATGTTGCTGCGCGCGTTGTTTATTAGCTATTTTCACTTTCTCCTGCATTTTATGCTTTCGTGCTTCAACCTGCTCGTCCAAAGGTCACCACGTTTGCCATTTAGAAGGGAAATGAAGAGGCTTATTGCCAACTAGCGGCAGCTGAGTGACCTGATTTTTTTTATCCCAAGTATGCTGTGCAAAAGTATGCAACGCAACTAAAAAAAAGGGGAAAGTAAATTCCCCTTCCGAAAGGGAACACATTTTCTACCAACCAAATGGTTGTTGTGTTTTTGTTGTAGCGCTTAGAAATTGGCGCTGTTCGAAGGGGAGGTAATTTAGTTGGCGAAATAAAACCATCTGCCATCATTATCATCCATCGTGTCTTTCTCATCTTACTAATGCGAATCGTGATCGTAACGTAAAAAAAAGGGTAGTAGAAATCGAGAAAATGTCGAAGCTTGTTAAGCAAAATTGAAGTGTGTTTATCTTGTAGCATTTTATTTTTTTTAACCATTTCTCTGCTCATATTAAAACACATTAAAATGGCTTAAATTTGACTTTCTCACGTGGAGCATCCAGTTTGGAGTGAAATGATCGGTGGTTACCGTTTTCACTATGTGTGTGTTTTTTTTAATGCCATTGCAATTATCCAAACCGTGATGGGAATGTTTTTCCACTATTTTCGACCCAATTTAATATGGGTTAACCACGGCGCGCGTGCCATTTTTGCGACGCTTATGCTATCTTTCCCAAGCCCGGGCAAAAATGAAATTGTTCTTCCGCGCGTGTTCTGTGTGGGGGGGGTTTTTTTCATCAAATTTGGCTTCCCTTTTCATGCGGCCTCAGTTACCCATTGCGGGGAGGATGAAACGGGAAAATGCACTGCCCCAGAACAACAGAAGAGCTGTCAAAAGCGCGAAGCCCGGTTGACTTTGATATGCCCTGCAGCGGTTAGACTTCTGCTTTGTCTGCCAAAACTCCCCACGCTCCTTTCAGGGTCCCTCCCATAATCACCCGGTGGCTTGAGCGGTGGTGGGTTGAGATTTGTTTATTTTTGTGGACGCATCGTTGGTTTCTATGGGAATACGAGAATTTTATTGTACTTTACCTCCGGAGATTGCTTCTGCTGCTAACCCTGCTCCATTCTAAGAATTCTTTCGTGGCAGTTTTCCACTTTATGTTTCATTCGTGGAACTTTTAACAAATTCTGTATCAACAGAAATAGAAACGTTAAATATAAACATTTCATGGTGGCTCGGAACAAATTAAAGGGCCATATTGAGCAAATCGTGTCCGTTGGTTTTGTCATATATGATAGCAATTAAGTGTGTGAGTGTGTAGTAAACCAAATTTAGAAGAACACCGGTCGCCCTGCACGTTGTTGTTCGGCTTTATTGAGTGACCATTAAGCAAAAACGCTCCTTCAGAAGATACTTAAATGTTATACATCCCACTCCCCCACCCACATGAAACGCTCATTAGCGGGGGCGACGACCCGGTAGCGTCCAATTTTTGATGGAACTCAAGCGTAACCCATAAATGTAACCGACAACGACCAAGACGATGAGGACGTCGCTGGTATCCCTTAAGTGTGTCATCTATTTTTAAACTTCCTTGGATAAGTTGCTTGTGTGTTGGGGAGTGTTTCGGGGTAGGCACACGAAGCACGTGCGCCGTTGCTTTTGCTTCGATTCCGCCAGTACTGTACCAACAGGTGGCCACTTTCAGTTTCGACAGCTTCCGAGTGTGCTGCTGAGTGTTGCTCCCCGTTTCGAGCAGACATCGTGGGCAGCTCTAGGCTTGCTCTAGGTTGTTGGTAATTGAAATCTAATGTTCATTAAGAAAACATCAACTTTTTCTAGCGTCTGTTTTGCGAGAAGTTTGTTTGGTAGACGAGCTACGGACTTAGGACGCGGTAACTGAGATAAATCTTTGAACAGCTTTGCGAGGAACGCATATTGCAACATGAATGAATGAGTTGGAATGAGTGGTAAACAAATTGCGGGAGCTGGGGAAGTATTTAAAAGTTGTACTTTGTTGTAGAGCAAGTAGATCCTAGTTAAAATAGTATTCAAAGAAAAATAAAAAGATTTTGGGAGGGGAATAATGTTGAGATTCAATATTTTGGTAGGTTTTCAGGAGGTGTATGATAGCAATGTTTTGAAAATAATAATATTTTACTAAGGAATATACCCATTTATATCAGAAATGTGTTTTGTCTTCTGTACACCAAAACCAAATCTGTACATTTTCTTTCCTTTCATGGATGTTTATGATTTTGCAACTACTATCTGTCATTTCCATATCAACACTCTAGAGGCAGCTAGAGCCACCTAGCGGAAACTAAAAGTACTTTGTAAGATGAGCTAACATAACGACAGATTTAATTTACTTTTTATGAGTCTCGTCGAATGTAAAAAGAACATCAACATTATTATACGTGCCCTCGTCTACACAACATAAAAAAGGTCACACACTTCATATTCTCTCTATCCTCTCCTTCTCACACACACTCCCAAAAGAACTCCAAATAATTGACATTTCTTTTCCTCCTACCAAGTGCAATCGTCCACTCTGGTTTCCTACAAGCGCGGTGGCGAGTGAAAAGCTAATTTTATGGGCATTAGAAGCTTTGATACATCTCGTTATGTGCTGCCCTGCTGCATAAACCATGATGGCGAACGGAGATTAAAACGGTCATTTGAACAAATATTGCTCATCCTTGTAATCGACGGCTTGCTTGCTGTTCTCTCCCTTGTTAGCGCACAGCTTCTTCTATCGACACGCGCAGAGATTAATATGTTCGTAAGGGAGTAACCGAACAAAAAGCTCCCAAAACGCTACCCAAAGGCAATCGGGAGGGGGATTTTTTGTTCTGTCCCTTCCCCTCTCATTCCTCCATTGTGCGGTGGGGTGGAATATAATTTTGTGCTTCATTTCTCCATTTCCAAAATGCTGGCCGGAAGGCAACGGGACATATCTTAGAATGGAACAGAGCATCAACCAAGATCTGTGTCCCATCTTGGTTGCGTTTTCGCTTTGCTGTCCTTCCTTCTTCCTTACTGTTTTCACCGATCTTATCTCGTTACTACACCGGTTTTTTCTTCTTCTGTTGGTGCCCCTGTAGAAAGATCCCATGTGTGCGTGTCCTGTTTACCTCAACCCGAGGCCCCGGTCTATTCCGCTTCAAGCGCAGCCATATCGTGCATGTTTTATGAGCTCGTAGCTGAAACCTGAGCCGCCGCACCGCAACCTGATAGTTATCCGATGCCTCGGTGGCGAGATGTATGTTGTTATTGCTGCGGTGTGTGTTTGGAACTACTGTTGAGCATGAACTGTGCTCGTGACGAGTTTCTCCACCGCTGCAAGTAAAAGGTGAAAGTAGAACATGATGCTCGAGAGATGCTTGGGGAGGGAAATTGCATACACGATCGAATATTGCAATCCACATTCATATTCACATGTGTACGTGTAATTTGATTCACGTGTGTTGAGTGTAAACACAGTGTAAGTTATCCATCCAAACTGCAACGGCACCACATTCCACAAGGTGGAACACCGAGCCTTTTACGAACAGAAACCTGTTCCTTTGCTGTCACTCTCACTTTTTGTCAAAATATGCACACCTCTAAGATGAAAATTATTCATGTGACGGTGGAGGAAGGAAAGCACATTAAACTGCCAATCCTAATTCAGAATCACAGACAATCACCAAAAATGTGAAAAAATAAATCCCATTTCTGATGATGAAAGTGGGACGAGCTCGGTGTGCTCTCGATTCTGTCAAACCTGGCGCTCGTAATTCATCTTCAAACCTTCAAAGACTGTCAAAAGATACCTTTTCCTGCTCTGCTGTTATGCTGCTTCCGTTATTTATGTACACGGCAGAGAATCCCAATATATAACGCTTAGCCTTACTTTTGTTTTATTGGTCCGCTTTTGTGTTTCTAAGTGAACATCAATAATTGAGTGGACCGTCCTTAGTTTTGGCGATGGTGAGGATTATTGTTGTGTTGGATCCATCCGTGTGAGGTCGCGGACAAGGTAGTGGAAAAGGTCGGCCTTTGTTTTTCCCTCCTCTTTCTCGGTTAGGTTCTACTGGGGCCATAGCAAAAGACACAACAGCTTGTTAAAGTCATTTGCACTTGAAAAGGAAGTCCTAAGTATGTTCCAACCCCTGGCTGGGAATGATTTGCTATTGCTTTTCTGCTGCTAAAAGGCAGGAAGGCAGGTGATACACTTTCCTTCTTTGATCGACGCGCTTTCCGCTCTGTCCCGGCTAATCCGTTCGGTTTGGACGTTGTGTCGGCTACTACCACCGGACAACTCGACACTCGGGGGTTTTTATTTTAATGCTAGGGGTTTGGTCTGGGGAGTTTTTATTGTTGCTCTTGCTATTACTGCTGTGTTGCTTCTCGCTAACCCATTGCACTAGATCGAACGCGACCTAGAAACACAGATCGATCTGGAACACTTCGGCGGCCGACATCTGTTGCTCCAGCAGAAGTCAGATTGGTCAGCACAGATCGGCTCACCATTTTCCCGCTCGCATTACTAACGTCGTGGTGTGATGGTGATCTTCGCTCTTTTCCGCCCAGTCGGTGGGTGGTGTGTATATTGCGCAGGTTGCACTTGCGCTTAATGATTGAGACAATTAGATGACTGCAGACAATTTCTCACCCCCGTTTGGTGTTGTTTGCGGAGAGGGTGTTGCTTCCTGAAAGTGTGAAAGTTGGTGTGAGAATTCAGTTCATTAGTATTGGTTGATTTATGTGTGATTTTGTACATTTAATAACCTACTGTGGTGAGAGTAGAGTCCACAAAACATACCCCTCAAACAAACAATAATTGTTGATGGTCAAAAAATGAACCTATTTTTCATGTACTTAATCACAGTACGTACAGAAATAACTTTTCTTCTTTATTCATAATTCAAAAAGGTGTTGTTGCTGCACACTGATTGGACTTGACTGGGAGCGCGGTGGCGACTTTGGGAAGCAATAATTTATGCAGCAGTTGCTTCTCCGGATACACGAAGCATTCGTTCGCATTTTGGGTGAGAGCAGCTGGGTGCTGCCTCCTGTTTTTGGAGGAAACTTAATTATTGCGTACAATTTAATTTGCTAATCTTGTTTACTGTACGCACTCCACGGTATGGTGTGTGTGTGTGTTGGAGTGTTGATTTAGGTTAGAACAGGTTTCATTCAAGTTGACATGTTGTTGGTTGGAAAGGCCTCTCTCTTTCTCTCCTCTCTGTGGTACAACAGAAAATGTTGTCAGAGTAACAAGCATGGTTTTGTGTTGAACCTAACGGTGATTTAAATATTTTACTTAAGCAATGCAACACAGCAAAAACACAAACCATGCCAAACAAATAGTACCGATACAGTTTTGGGTGGAAATGTTGTATTTTCCTCCGAGCCTGATGGTTGGTCAAATATTGAAGCATTCTTTCGTTCCTACATCACACTTTTTCTGGTACACAGTTTGCTTTATTTGCTCTCCAAATTATGATGCTGGCTGGACGGACGATTGACGTTTGTCCATCAACAACTGGTTTACTGGGCCGCTGTGGGAAAGAACAACAGCACGCAATCTACACCTTCCCTTGCGCGTTTTCTTTTATTGTTTCTGTAAGACATTTCATTTTACTCTTTGCTGTGAGGTGTGAGAGCTTGTGAACCGATCACGTGCAAAGAAACGTATAAACGCGCTCTTTTATTTGCCTATCGTTTACTACCAAATTTCGATTCCTTTGCCGAGACATTGCTGTTTCAATCGATGAACGAGCACATTTGGGTGGTTAAAGGTAGGAGGGAAGACATTGAAAATCAACTCATTCCGCTTAAAATACTTCGATTCTGTAATAAACCTGGAACAGAATGGAATTCGTCCGCTTTATTGCGCAATAAAAGCGTTGAACAATTTGTTTGTCGTGTGTAGTGCTTTCCAGATGATGAATTTCATACTTTTTCTTATAATAAAAAAAAAAAAACAATAACAAACGCTCGGTAAATATGAATCGAGAAAATGGTATTCTTTTTGATTCACAATTGTGTTGAAATCACAAAATAATCAAAAATATTCACCATTGAAAATAATCAAAAATCAGAAGTGGGCGCAATAGTGAAACAAGAACCATTTATAGGAATTGTTGATCAGCTCATAATGTCAAGCAGAACTCGTTAGGGTCGGTTTTGTTTTGTTTTTTAAGTGCGTAATAGCATTGCGTCGAGCTCCGGAAGAAAGCAATTACAGCAAAGCAGGGCAAGTAGAAACATCACTCAGCTGATAACGATGCACTGAGGAAGGTTGCTATTGGTTCGTGCGTTTGTTGATATGTGCTTGAACTGAGATTCAACTGAAAGCAGGAAACACACAGAGCACAATGATTATAAAAATGGCTTGGTTTTTAATAAATAATTTAATATTATTTAACTTTAATATTACTGAAAAACATATGGCGGTATAATATTATTCATAACAGGCGTTATAAACTCGTGTAGTAACACCGTAACATCAAGCAAGTCCTACGCATACGATCATGATCTGCTCTGAACATGCAACCCTTATCAGCTAACGTCGATCGTGAGTATACTTTTTTTTTGCCATTGTAGTTGCAATCATCTCGACTGTGAATGCATAATCAAGTAACAAACGAAGGGAAGGTCATTGTACTAGCGTTCTGCTCGGGAAATGTAAATGAAGTAAGGGGAAATTAATGGTTACATAACATTACGCCCAAAGGTTTAATAATATGCTGGCTTAAAAAGCGGTGTTAGAGAATATTTATAGTTAATATCGAAGGTGTGCAGAAGTTTTCACTTGATATCACAATCCATTCAGCATTTCTCACAGTTGTCGCAAACGAATTAACAAATATTTCGAATTATAAGGCAAACAAGCTAGTGTCAGTCTATCCCACAAAAAGTTGAGTGGGATAATGCTTTTCAAAATTGTGTGATATCATCTGATGACGAAGTCTTTTTCTTTTGAAACTTTTATGATTCATGTACATAAATTGTGGTAAATTGTTATTATTTTTTTCGATTTCTTATGATATAAAAAAAACGTTTATTTATTGTCTCACAAACTCCGACCTCTTCCACATTATGTTGTGCTTATTTGCATAAGGAAGAAAAAAAAGTACTGTCAGAGTTCCCAGCCCTCTTCGAACAACAAGTCATCTTTACTCGCCCATGAAACCGCCGAAACGAGGAAAGGTCGACCAAAGTGTCTCGAGCGCTAATGGTCATGCTAATGATAAAATTCAATTATTGGTTCCCCGTTTCGCTTCCTTCCTTCGTGGGCACACCCGGAGATGAGACTGTAGAAACGGCGCAACGATTCTTCCCGCTCCCTTCGCGAACGATATTGCCTGTATTGAGAAAGCTTTCGCAACTAATTATCCGCAAGAAAACAGAGGACAGAGAGGAGGGGAAGAATATTCTACTTTCCTATTAATTGTTTCTTGCGTTGGGATCCATTTTCGCACATTCAGAAGGAGAGGTGTGATGCTTCTTCGCTCAAGACGTATCCACACACTGTGAGCGCATCCTTATAGACAGACTTATAGGCGGACGACTCATTTACGCGACACCCCATTCCATATGTTGTAGTCTCGAATTTACGTACCAAATATCTAATGTGTTTCCCTCCTTCTCTCTTCACTTTCAGCTATTTCTCATCGAGCGGCAGGTGTTCGACTTTCTCGGCTACATGTGGGCACCGATCCTGGTGAACTTCTTTCAGATCCTGTTTGTGATATTCGGTTTCTTCGGTGCTTATCAGTATCGGCCCCGGTACCTCGTAGCGGTAAGTGTTAAAAGCAGGAGGGGGCAGGGGATGGAGTGTTGTTTTAATAAAATGTCTTGCATTACTCTGCAGGGCGTGATTTTGGCCCTGTTGAACGTACGGTTACGCTGTTGGATCGTAAAATTGATAGTTGTCTTTTGGAGAGGGAGAAAATGGTAGACTCGCTGATTATGCCTCTTTACCTCGTGCCTTTGAAGCATTACAGTGCCGCCCGCGTGAAAGTTGGAAAGTGCTAGAGTGTGGCAAAAGCCAAACCTCCCAAAAGCTAATCGGCACCTGTAGCCGATCGATAAAAAAATAATAGATAGCTCCAAGAAGCTTCAACGAGCTGTGGCGCCTGTGGTTGTGTGTGTGTAGCAATGGTATGATGAATTGTGTATGTGTGTAGGTTTGGGATGAAGGATTGGGGTTGCTCTTCACAACCGACCACCTTCTCGTTTCATCCCTCTGTTCAGTTTCATCCGATGGAATGTATGTGTATCAACCCCGCAAGGGTAACATAAATTTTCCACGATGAATTATAGCAACTCAACAACAGCCCTCGGAGATAGGGTTGCACTTTTTTCTTCCTCCCTCTCTCCAGGGTCGATTTGTGAGCTGATGATGAGCTTGGTTGGGGTTTTTTTTTTGTTATCGAGGAAGCGTCCTCGGGATTGCGCCCGTGTGTGGTGGAACGTAATTTGGTTACATCGAAAAACCCTCCTTTCGTAAATGGTGAAGGGGAATTCCGGGTGTGGGATATTTTGCTTCCCATCATAAACCATTCAAAACGGGGTGACTGGTGCTGCTGGGATTGTAAAGAAAGAGATAGGAGAAGGGAGCTGTCACAGCGGAACAGAACCTGTAATCCGTGGCATCGGTTACGGTACGCTGCACCCACTTACCTTTGGCAGACTGTTTTAGAATTCTTAACCCTTTTGGTAGTATAAGCAAGGGACGAAAGAGCATTTTTTGTAAGAAATTATTTCTGAACAAAGATGTATTTCTTTTCAATAGAAGAACAAAGTTTTAAATATTTAAATACAAATTAATTAATCACATTTCTTTAAAAAAATCCACCTGCAGGGTTAAAGTCGTTACGGGAAACATTTTTATGTTGGTCTTTTTGCTCTTACATTTCACAAACCCTTAGTCGTTGTAAACCGTCTACGGAAAACAAAGAACAAAAAACAAGGGACGTGTTCTTCGTGCTAATGACGGTACGGCAATGAACGCAGCAAAACATTCCCGAGCAAAAAGTCAGCTGTCTTCTCAGCTCTTCATACTACTCGAATAACCCTTTTTTCACAGACACCGGAACCGATGGGCTTACACCGCAGTGAAAAGTACGTGAAAATGTGTCACCAGTGTGTGTCGAAAGGCTTGGGGAATTAAATTTTTCCCTTCCTTTCCGGTAATCGGAACGCACGTGACATACAATTCTACGAACAAGCCACTTAATAGTCACCTTGACAACGGCGACAACAGCCAGCCGAAGTTGACGAAGATGTGTGGTCCACTTCAATGCACAATGGGGATGACACTTTCGTTTCTTTATTGTGTTTTTGTTGTCGTTGTTTATCTTGTTGACTTTTTGACACTGCAAGACCCGATTTGATGGCTGTATAAAATGTCGTAAAATGAAATCAAATACGACTAAAGCGTTTGGAATGGCGCTTTCATAATAGTTAACCAAGTTCGGTATTTAATTGGTGTTTTCTTTTCTATTTTTCAGTATACCTTGTGGAGTCTGCTGTGGTTAGGATGGAACATCTTCCTAATATGCTTTTATCTAAACATAGGAATTTTAGATAGGGTAAGTGATGTGAATGTGTTTATTCGAACGGAATAGCTATAAGAGTTGATTAAATATTTATACAATCTATAGAGTAAGTTATCGATAAGTAGAAAGTAGAAAAGTGATGTCCACTGTTTTCGATTCAGTTTCACGAGATTCGACTTTATTCGTTTTGTTACATTCTTAATGGGTTAACATTCTAACGGTCATGCCGATATGTTACAAACTTACCAGAAATGTTAAGCGACTCAACGGACCAGTCAGTTCTTAACACGAAAAGACGGTCTTGATGGGAATAGAATAGGGGGAAAAATAGACTAATTTTGTTTTGTTATTAAAGCTTATTAAAGGTTGGAATCCATTTTCTGACATAATTCGTAAAAAGAAATGACATATAAATAAAATGACATGTGACATGACCTGAATAGGTATAACCATTTAAGGTTTCAACCCGTAAAACGCGAAGAAGAACTTAATCAAAGTTTCACCATAGTGATGCTGCTGTACCATAATTAGAACTCTTCATTAACATCTACAGTAAAACATGGTCCCAAAGAAAGTATAACTATTTGTCCAAATTTGTCCATCGGAAATGAGACAAAAAAAACCCATGTTGTTAGATGGACTTTTCCAATAAGAAAACTTCTTGCCCACCGAGTGCCACGCAGAGTGTATGTGAGCTTTTTTCTCTCTGTCTGTGGCTGTAAATCTATCGGAACTTACACGAGTTGCTCGGTGGAATGCGGATAC
>KB692579.1:0-12819 GCA_000349165.1 Anopheles christyi | reverse complement strand
AGTGCTGGAAAAAAACGGGGTGGTAGAAGGGGTTCCGATCGTATCCAGCGCTCACTTTCCAGCAATGGTATTGAAGAATGTTTGAATTCACCTCCTCACACACACCGGGCGAGGGAAAGAGAGTCAATTTTATTTTTAGCTCCCGGTTTGACGTTCGGTAGCAGCGGTTTCGAGACAAATTTGCTTTAATTTTATCAAACCGCAACGCTTTTCGATTGCGGTCGGGGCATAACATTTGAAGAATCTTGTTAAAGGGTCGAGCTTTACCGTCGGGCGGGAAAAAGGTTTGTTTGCTGGGTGCCCCTTTTTGCTCGATTTAATTTCGGAACGGTCAGTTATGCAAAGAAGTTGGGCGTTTGCGTTCGAAAGCAATTTGAGGAATTGTTTAATTTTGCGTCTACAAAGCTACTGGCGGCCAAACAGTGCACAAATAGCTGTTGGAAAAATGGGAGAAACAGAACAGAAATGGGAAAAACTGATCAAACACAAGCGATTGTGCATCCATTTTTCAGAGGAAAAAGTCCAACAAATAGCCTTCGGTTGGCACATCTTACAAATGGTTAGATAATCGTTACGCACTGAAAGTACACACGCATACGCCTGTTGAACGACTTTACAGAACATGAAAAGTGGTACACATTTTCCACTCTAAACCATTCCTCCACTGCCACATAGCCGCAGAAAAGTGAACCTTTGGAGTGGCGTGATAATTGCTCGGCACGATTGCAGCTGGTCACGACGCTTGGCTATTGACACCCTCGCTATGACACCCCAAAAATCATGCCACTCTAACCGTACATGGATGTGTGTAATGCTCATAAATTTGTTTAAAAAATTTGTCACCGAAAAACGGGAATCACGAGAAGCCCACTTCGCTGCTACGGGTACGAATGTGAGCCCGGGAAAACGGGACAGATAGCTGCAGAGTTCGCGGAACGATCCTCGAAACAGTGACACGGCTAATGGGACCTCACCCATCACCAGCGACAGGCCAGAGATCGTATCTCCGGCATCTTAAGGGAACGGATATGGCGGAGATGTTGGTGATGATGATGATGCTGCCTGCCTGCCTGCCTGTCCATGCAGCCACCAGATACCGATAGTGCACTGGCGGATGCAAGCTGCACCAGGCTATGAGCTGCTCGTTTGTGGCATATTATTTATGATGATCCTGGCCCCCGGGGCCTACAGTATTTCCGAGCGCTGTGGAGGAAATGGCTCATATGCTCAAATCATTATCCGCAGGGCGAAAAAGCAGCCCTGAGACAGAGTGAAACATGAGGGCTAACCGATAACGAGCGTCAAATGTAGCACACGAGCTCGGTTCGGTGCTGGCCAGAAGTGCCACCACTTCACACAATCGCTTGTAACAGCGGCTCGAGCTGCGTGAGTGGTTAGGAAGATGGTTTTATTCCTATCGTGTGCAGTGTTTTTTTTTTTTCTTAAGCACTTTGGTTTTCCTCACCTCACCGCTTAGTAGTAACGTTTCACAACACAAAGATCTGTCCGTAGCTGCTTAGGTAGCTGGAGAAAGGAGCATAAACAGTCATTTTTTAACTAAGCAAACAAGCAGTTTGTTTTTTTTTTGTTTTTTGTTCTGTTCTGGTGGTTAATGCTTGCACTTCTCCTGTTTCATGTGTAAACAGCGCATGGCAATTTGTATCATATTTCACATAGACAAATGGGATTAAAAATTAAAGAAAAGGCTTTCTTTGGTGTCGAATGTTTGAATGTGTGAATTAAGATATTGTAGTGTCTTTAATTTAAATGAAGAGCAAGCGAATTTATTTGACAAATCTTCCTACGATCCTTTTAGTGTGCAATTACATACTTTGAGGCGCAATACTTATTTTTTGTATTTTTTTTTTTGTATTTTGTTTGTCACTCTATTTAGAACAAAGTTTTCCTTTTTAAAACATAAACGTTTCCTTTCGGGTAAACGGTCACAATCTACTCACATACAATGTTTTAAGAAACAAATTCCACCCCACCGAGCGAACGAGGTCACTGGTACAGTGGAACTAATTAAGCTGCTAACAAACTTAACGAACTTTTATGACAAATTTTGAACATTTTACATCCCAAGCACAGACACACACACACTCCCCCGCTGTGTCCTTTTATGCTGGTTGCTTGCTGGTTCAACCAATCAACATTCCCCGTACAATCAGCGAACGGAAATCGGAAACGAGCACAACGTGTTCACCGCACCGGCAACGTTGTGATTCGTTATTAGGCTTCGTTTCCTGTCTGAATGCATGTGCACTGTTGGCCCACATGCATCTAGTTGGGTGGGTGGATTGGATTGTGGCAGTACAGAACAACTTTTTCTCACTTTTCCCCTTCCCGAGTGCCGGATATTGGAGTGCTAAATTAGGATGTGACCTTAGCAACGGGAATGAACGAGTGTGAAGCCCTCCGTGTCCTTGGGGAATCGTAAATTGTAACTGGCTGCATGTTTGCATGTTACGATTGTTTGTTGCCTTTCGTGGAAAGCATCAGCATCTCACGGAGTGGCGCTGCATGGGACAATGAAAACACGCAGCACCAAACAAAAACGCATCAAACAGCCATGACCCTACGCAAACAATGCAGTTTTCACTCCTTCGTGTGAAGAAACTTGAAGCTCCTTGTTCCCGAGTCAGATGCAACCGGAGACGGATGTTGTACTGCTCGGAGTCGGACACAGCTGCCGGGCTACAAACGAGGCATCGCCTAGCGCCATTTCGACATTGGAGACGGATTCCTTCGAGCAACGGTTGCCAGAACGGTTCATCGATCTCCCGGAGTTTTCCAAACCATTTCTTATGGGTTGCGTCACCCGAGCGTCCCCTTTTGAATGACACGTGTTGAAAATAGCGTCCAACAAATTTAGCCCTTACCAATAGCTTCAAGATCGAGCAGATGAAAGGAAAGACGACAGGCCAGCGCCTAAGTACGGAATGCTTACGTTTTGGTGATGGTTGATGTTTATTTTTGTTTTGGTAATCGACCATCCAGACGGGAAAAACAATCAAATAACCCCTTTTTCGGGATCTTTCCAAGTGTTTCGGATTGGTATATCTTTCCTTTTGCACCGCTCCCGAATTACGACGCACCGACCGTCGTACTTCTTCCGTCTGAAGCACAAAAACCCCGACGCTTGAAAGGGGAGTAAAGTGATCTCCACTTTTCGGCACGTCATTTTTATTAATTAGCTGGTGAGTGAAAAATCGGTTTGCGTGGATTGTGTACTGTGCGCAAGAGCAGGGCCACCGGTAATCCGATTCCATCCGATGATGAGCAACCGTACTCGATGGATTGATGGTTTTGACGGTTCGTAAAACATGCCGAGAAGGTATGTTTCCGTTTCGTGAAGGCAATATTCCTCGTTGCGAGGTGAAAAAAGGGGTTAACTGTATGTTGTGCGCGGCACATGAAACAGACAGACAGATTTTTCGGTCCCAAGGGGCCAAAGGAGTTAAGTGGATAATGTGCTGCAAGATTATGACAACGATATGCAGCCGTTGCAGTGGAACGTAGAAATGTGTTTGGGTGGTTTCGTATTTCAAGGAACGCTTCATTTCGCCTTCCGTCTCAAACGTGTATCTGGTGCGGCAGAGGGTAGATGCAAAGGAATGAAGTTTTCTTCCAACGACTCCCAAGGATCGATGCTTGTGGTAGAAGCATTAAAGGATTGGTCTATTCTTGAAGGTTTGTTATCAGGGTGTGAAAAAAATAGCTGGTCTCAGGGTGAATTATTATGTTTATTCATTCTACGAACAAGAATGCATTAATTGATCAAGACGTTTGCAGCATCTGCTGTTGGAGAGGGATTAGAATGAATTTTCCAAAGGGTCCTGCTGCATATGGTATTAATCATAGAATCTGTCCTAGACAAGGAGTACTTCAAAGAGGACGCATTCTGAGACCTTCAAGTATTACAAATTACAAGACAAGACAATTGAAGATACACAAATAGAACATTATGTTAAGTTGTTAAAGTTCCTCTGCGGGAGTTATTTATATTTATTATTTTCAGTCAAATTTGAATATGATTTCGTGGTAAATACTTATAGAAACCACACTAGCAGGTATGGAAAAGCTCACGTTGTAAGCTGTATCATGTAACAATAAGCCTATTCTATAACAGACTTGGCTAATAGGAAGAACAACAGCCAGGCAGCATTGTAGCCACACGGGGAGCTCAATCGTGGTGCTCCTTCTTGACGTTAACCCACACCTTAACCGGCACGTGCTTGTGCACGATGAACGGCTTTTCCACCTTGTACGGGACGGGCTTTTCAATTTTCACCGGCACCGGTTTCTCCACCTTTATGATTTCCTTCTTATGGACTTCCACCTTGTGCGGCACCTTAACCTCGTACGGCTTGTCTACGTGGACGATTTCGTGCTTCTCCACCACGACCGGGAACTTCTTCTCGACGTAAATCGGCACCACCTTTTCGGAGTGAACGGTGAACGGTACCTTCACCGGGACGAGCACCTTCTTCTCAACGGTCACCTTGTACGGTACTGGTACACGCTCGGTCACGTGGATGTACTTGATTTTCGGTTCCTTGTGCTCTTTTTTGTGCTCCTTATGGTCGTCGTCTTGTTCATACTCGCCTTCCAAGTGCCACTCCTTGATAGCATGTTCCTTATCACCACCGTGATGGCCCTGCTGTCCATGCGAATGATCATCATGTCCACCGAAGCCATGATCGTGTCCACCGTACGAATATCCTTCGTGTCCTCCGAAGCCGTGGTTATCTCCGTGAGTAAAGGCCTGATGTGTTCCAAAGTCTCCATGACCTCCGGAGTTGTCGTTGTGTCCACCGTACGAACCATGATCGCCAAACGATTCCTGATGTCCTCCCAGTGCGGCATGTCCCCCGAAAGATCCATGATCGCCAAATGACTCGTGTCCACCGAGGGCTGCATGTCCTCCAAAATTGCCGTGTCCTCCAAAATCACCATGACCTCCCAGTCCACCGTGTCCTCCTAGATCACCGTGTCCTTCCAGACCACCATGACCTCCCTGCTCACCGTGTCCATGGCCTTCATGTGCTGCCAGCTCTTGATGTCCTCCAAAACCATGATGTTCTCCAAAGCCATGCTGCCCTTCGAATCCGTGATGTTCTCCTTGGCCACCACCCTGGTGTGCTCCAAAGCTATGCTTGCCATCCGACTCCGAATTGTGATGGTCTCCACCGTGATGGAACTGTTCACCAAACTTATGCTCGTCTCCTAGCTGTCCGTAGTGTCCCATACCATCCAGAGGCTTCCAGCTATGGTAATCTTCCTGGTTTGACTCGTAGTGACCCAGTCCTTGCGTAGTAGCGTGTCCATGCTCGTTCTTACCACCTTCCTGCAAACCGCCCTGCGCACCATATCCTTCGTGAGCGTCCGCCCGAGCGGAGAGCTGATGATGGTGCATCGGGAAGAACTGTTCCCAGACGTTGCGCTTGTCCACTACTTTACTCGCCCCGGAGTCAGTAGCATCGGACGCACAGGCTAGCGCCACCACAAACGGAACAATATAAAAGCACTGCAAAGAACAAACCAAGTGTTAAACCAACTTCAGTAGATGTTTTTGGAACTCGTACAAACTTTACCTTCATCTTTCCAAGTTGTACACCTGTTCACTGGAAAGCACAAACTAAACTGATGCCTTTGATGCTGTCGGAGGCGCATTTTATAATACAACCTCCGCGGTTTCGATCCCTCACTGGGAGTAACGCACTTCCCACTCCGATCTAGCGCTAGCCCCTATGCAATTTGTCATCGAACGGGGTTTTGTGTATGTACCGGGAAGTGAGGTTAATTTGAATCGCCTTCATTCACTCAAGCCCCAAATTCGTCCGGGTGCGTTAGTTTCGGGTGCACGGGATTGCGGGGTTTTTCCCCCTTCAATGTGGAAGCATTTCACTCCCGTTCCAGCCCATTTGTACAGCAAGTAGCTTTTGCCTCATGCATTTGTCTTCCAAACCGGTACCGGTGTTGCAGTTTAAATTGGCAAAATAGAAATTGGCCAAACTCTCCAGTGAGGTGCCACTGGTTGAAAAGCAAATGAAATTTAGTCAATTTCATACGTAAATGTAGCGAAGTGAAAGACACAAAACCCCATTAGCAGAACCGAGGGGTAAACTAAACCGGGGAGGGAGTGAACGGGAAAATCTTCGTCGCGCATTAGGAGAAATGCGGGAGTTCTTCTATTGGATCAGTTTCGGCGGCGAGTGAGCGAGTTGTGTGTTTGAACAGATCAGTTTGCCAACCGCGTACATAGTAACACACATTGCATAAGCTATTGTTGCTCGCGCTGCTGATGGTGACTTGACGAGGGTGGCGATGATGATGGTGATGATCATGATGCGGTCCATGTAAACCCTTTCTCTGACAGTTGCTTTGCGTAACGCTGAACAAGGGTATGGCAAATGACATTAAAGCAAAGAGTATTATTTCTTACTTATGATCTAACTAAACCGTAACAGAAATGATTTATTTTTCACTGATCTGAAAGGCTCGATGGGTGCACAAAAGTGGTAACAAGAGGTGGCCCCAGTAAAAGAAGCGTGTAATTCACTTTATTTTATTTTTGCTGGCTCATTAATTTTGCATCCGTTCAGTTTCGTAACTGATTTAGTGTTTTTTTACCTAAATATTTGAAGAATAAATTTTCTTACTTTGAGCTTACTTTACTTGCAAGATACAAATTTAATTTATGAATCCTCTCTCTCCAATCCATGCCCAACACTTGTAAGACAACATCTTCACCAAGATAAACACCCGTTAATGCTTGTCTAGACGGATGGCGCCGCTGTCCAGAGAACCGCCATCGTGCCGCCGCTAATAGGAAAAGGACTCGAAAAGGGCGAACGCATAAGAAGCTTTACCTACCACTGCCCCATTGTTTGAACATCTTGAAGGATAGCACAGGTTTTCGCAAATATTGACCCGATACCCGCTGTGCTGTTCCATTCGCTACTTGCTGCCTGCACGAGCCTGCACGAAGGGTCCAAAGACAAACGGACCATCCTGTCCGAACGCATCAATAATGTACGGTCCGGAAATGGCTTTAGCCCGACGCCGTTGATTGACTTCCGGTGGCGGTAATCTTTCGTCATATGGCGAATTAGTCTGCAAATCGATCGGATAAATAGCGCCAATATGCAGACAACCTCTGGACCGAGGCTCCCGTGGAGCGGAGGATGCTTTGCAGGGTGCACGTAACGTTCGACCCGTGGACATGTTCGGCATTGTATGCATTGGCTCGGTTCTCGGTGAGACGTGTTAATTAATTTCTAATTTCCATAAGCGAATTATCCTTTTAACATAATTACCGGGACATGATGGAGGGATAAGGAGGCAGTAAGGGGGCCGGTATGCATCAGAATCACGGCCCGAATCTGAATGTGTGCCATTGAAATCGAATCCAAATCCTGTCAACCGGTCGATGAGTTTCCATTGGAGTTGTGGAATGAAGATGACACAGATGTGGAAGCTTTCGGGCCCAACATGATGCGGGCATTCGAAGCTTAATAATCATACCATTAGTAGCGTGCTGAATTGGATTTGATCAGAAGGATTCATTCATCAAACATTCGCTGACATTCAATGCACCATTCGGATGTGTTGGATTGCGTTAGATGTTTCACAATTAAGAGAATTCACGAATAATTAGGATACTTGTGAAGATTTTCACAGCAATTATTGTTCATTTAATTAGTGGAAAAAATAATGAAGTAGTTACTTTGGCCCTTGAAACGTCAAAGCAAATATAGGTCTAAATTTTAAAATAAACCATTCATCAATAGCACGTTCATTTAGCCTAAGAAAATTAATTACAGTGCAACCTCCATACTAGCAACACGATCGTTTTAAGGTAATGAGCCACCTTGCGATAAAAGCTTTTAATAATTATGAAAACATCACACTCCGAACGAGCTTTTATGTACTTCACCAAAACGAAACCCTACCGGCACACAAACCCTGTGCTGCACGCCCAAACAAACCTGTCCAGCGCTGGGAACACACTACGGGCGAGCGAATAAATCATTCCTATCTTAATTAAGCTCCACTGGTAGTTAATTTTCTGCTCGCACCCGCACACTTTGGCACGATTTCGGCACTAATTATGCTCGAAGTGTTGTACTGGGCTGCAGCAAGTGCAACGATGCACTGCTAGCTAGACCGTTTCCCCATCACCCACTCACCACAGGAAAGTACGCGCTAGCCAATCGGTGATACAATATTTATTCAATTAAGCTTTTAAGGCAACTAACGAAAATTTCCATAAATCATTGAACACTTTAAAACACTTCACTTGCGGACGGAATGGGCACCGGCACTATTCAAACAGAGGCCAGCGTTCGTGTAGGAAAATTTTCAAACCCGATAAACCTTAATCTGTGCCCGATGATGTGTCCGAGCCACGGAATCGAGCCCTTCAAATAGATCCAGTCCGCTCTGTGTTTCCTCTTAATTATTAAGATTAAGTGGGTTTGGCTTTTGGCTTGCTGTCGATGAGCGATGGCCATAAACGGCGCTCGACCCGAACGCGCCCAATCGAGCCCCGACTCGGTTTGATCAAATTCCTAGAGCACCAACCGGGCACGACCCAACCCCTGGGCACGTTTTCACTGGATGGCTGTGGGAGAGGTGGGAGCAAGGGTGGGAGACTCATTCGCCACGGCCTGAATTTTCATCGTGCACTGTACGTTGGTCTATATAGTGAAGGAAGTTCTAGCCACGAGATTGAACTCTGCCCAAGCTAAAACTAACAATCGGTTGTCGGACCACATCGGACCCATCGGTTTGGCCGATGGGTTTGTGAGTGAGATTTTTCCGTTAATTAAAACATCAAAAATATCTGATGACCGTTACGAACCAATTATCACTGCCGTCCGGGCTGGGGCGCCCCATCAGCTCGAAACGCTGTCCAGAGACGGACGCAAGAATTCAACTACACCGTCGAGAGGGGCGCCGAGCTGAGATCTTTATTTTTTATTTTTCACTTCGATTATATTTTAGGGTCCACTTCGGGCTCTTGTTTTTGCTCCTACCTCCTTCCCGGTCAGCGTTATGGTTCGATTTCGTACAGGTCATGCTTACCGGGCTGCTCGGTAGAACCGTTTCGGTACGGTGTCCGTTTCGTTTGTGTGTTCATTTAACATGCAGCTTTGTTGCCGTTCAAACAACCGATGAAGATGTGATACACTTTGTAATTATCTGCTCGAGAGATGCCCGTGCGATTGGAACAAAGCGTATAACGCGGGCTCTGAGCATGAGGTGGCTCCGTTTAACAAAAAAATAAAACACAGACCAGCAATGGTGCAGAGAGCGATCTGATCAAGCGTGACCAGGCAAATCCCTTCGGAGCGATCGCTGAGTTATTGGTTTTTGTAATCAACTTTTTTATGGGAACATAACTCGTCCAGCAGAATATGATTGATTGGTGTCCGATCACCTGAAAGGAGCAGAACGTGGAAATGGGAAAAGAGGCTTGTTTGGGGGCGCAAAACAAAAAATAAAAACAACTGAAACAGATCATCTAGCATCGTTGGCATGGCGCAAGGGATGGCGTATTATGGCGATAAATGAGTCAAATAAATAAAAGCCTTAAGTGCATTGTGCCTGCCATGCTTCCCGATCGCAGCGGTTTAGCGAAAAAAAAAAGCTTTTCATCTGCTGGTAAGATTTATTTGATTTAAATTACAAGCGTTCATTGTAGTACCTTGACAAGCAAGAATAAAATATTGTAGGTTTAAAAATATTTCATGCTTTTATGTTTGAATATTTCATGAGTTTCGTCTGCAGTTAGGCAACCTTCAAGACAAACGGCAGTAAAATTGTTTGAACTTAGACAATTAGAAAAAACTCTCTAAATATCCGGTTAATGAAAGAAAACAGATCCTTTCCGCCTTTTGCTGCAGGCTACCTTTGCTTTAAAACTGCTTTGGCTGAGATTGATTTTTAATTTAAAAATAACATTCCTTTCAAACACACCCCTTAAAGTAATAAAGGATGATCAGTACCCGCAAGCTGGCAAAGGTCAAATCATACATACCCAAACATAAATGAAACCGAAAGCCGTTAACCGTTACTTTGCTTCAGAAGATTTGTTTATGCAGATGCAGGTAAGAAACCTTGCTTGTAAAATGGTGAGTTGGTTGCTCTAGATCTTTTTTTAAAGCAGAAAGAATATAGAAGAGTGAAGGGATTCCGTGTCGTATAACATTTTTGTCTGAAGATCTTCGAACTATTTTACAAACTCTTTTCCACAGAACTTTACCACCCGTGTCGCGGCAGATGCAAAGCAATGTTCTACCGAGGCGTTACAAGACAACATTTTAGCTTCCGTCAAACGTCTCACATCACATCATCGAACTTGTTTGACTAACGCAAAAGGTACGCACGGCAGCACTGTACAGCTTTCCTTCTGGCGTTTCCACCGAATTAGCATGTCATCTGCTTGAGCATCGATGCACCGATGTTGTTGGATCGGATTGTCTACCCCTCACGCGTCTTCACGCTTCAATTGCCTGTAGACCCGTTTGCTGCACCCGGAGCACACATACCTTTGCTTTACACAGTTCCGTAGCCGGTCGGTATTGGATGGGAATTAAATTAACCGCTAATACCGGTAGCTAAACGATTTCCCATAGAATTTTACGGTCGGCATATGTTTCCTTCTAGTTCTGTGGGGGGACCACGGAGGCCCGGTGTGGCGCACTCGAGAATGCCTGAAAGAACTAACCCATCATCAGCCACTTCATCATCAGCATCATCAACATCACCATCATGCACCCATCAACCACCGGCACCAGTAGCATCATCCCGTGCATCGATAATCGACGATGTGTGTTGACTTGCAACTTTTTTTCCTTCCCTTTTTTGGACCGCCGGCGTAGCGAAGCAGAATGTTCTGCCACGATTTTCGGAAGGTATGAGGTGGGAATATTTTCACCAAAAAGGCCGCCAGCATCGATGGCGTGGAGCAGCAAATCAATTTCACCCTTCCAATTGGCATCAAAAGGTATCACTGGGCGTGCCGGCAACTGGTACGTATGCAGGCGTGGACTGTACCGCTGCGTGAGGGCTGATGTTTAGGCAGCAGTACTATTTAATTTCCCGAAATCTTTCACCTACCATTTATTGATTTCGAGAGAGGGGTTTTTTTTGTATCGAGTTATTTACTTCCTTTTTTACCTGTGATGCTGTTAACTTGTTGGAGTGGCACAACGAGCAATGTGAAATCGTGAGCTACTTCACGCGAGATGAAGGTATAGATTGGTCTATGTCTAGGAGAATGAACGGTGCATAGCATCACGCAACTGTTTTCGGCTTCTAGTTTGCTGGAGGAATGTGTGGGTTTTTGGAGGGACTGGAAGTTGCAAAGTGGTTTGTGTGCAGCTTGATATCTGTTGACGTGTCACAGATAGCATTTAATGTTGAAAGGGTGCTTTTAAGTAGGTCAATTAGAAGTGCACTATATTTTATATTATAAGCGAGCATTGCATTACTCGTCTAAAATATATTGTAATTTTTTTGTTAACGGATATAAAACAAAAATTTCATTAAAATAAAAACGTGCATTATTTCATGAAGTAAAGAATGTCTCAATTTATATCTTCTAAAATGATTAAGTATCGCTTAGGTTAAAAGATAATCTGGTAATTAATTTACAACACGAAAGCACAGCCAATCCATGGTGATTCAGTTCTCCCATTAACTCGAACATTTGCTTTAAAAAAATTCGTCACAAAAAAAACCCATCAGCCATCTTTTACTATTATCGTTCAATCAGTTTGTAAACAAAAACATTCCACTTTATCTGCCAAAAGCGATGCATTTCCAACGCTGATCAGATACGATGATATATAGTAATGATTCTGGTTTTTGCTTTTTGTTTCAATTCTTTTCCGTCATTTAGATAGCATCTTTGCTGGAATCAAGCTCACTACTGGCTCTTTCACTCTTTGGCCAAGTTCCACAATACAAACAATATTGTTATTGGTAACGAAATCTTTTCACCACAACAATAAGAGATCCATCCGAAATCTTCTGCATTCTGCGAAACGAGAAAAGAGATAAAAACAAGTACTGGTCCAACAAACGCTTTCCACAAAACTACACGCTTACAACAGACAGTCACAGTAAAGACACACATTAAAAAAGGGGAAGCATAAATGCTCCTTTACGTAAAACGTATGATCTTTTATCTGCAAGAGGTAACAATACACACGCGAGACTAAATATGAGCCAACGTGGCAGTGGTGATCGCGATTTCGTTGTTTTCAACTTTTTGGGGGTTGTGTGTTGAATTTTGTTTTGCAATTAAGATAGTATTAATCTTGTGAGTTTTTTTTTGTTGTTGCCTCCAACTTCTTCACTGTGCACTTCTTAACCATCCTCAGAACAATGCACGCTCGAGAGCGCTTCAGGTCACAGCGATACTCATTGGCGATCTGATGCACTTCACTACACCAAAACGCATCCCATTGTTGCACTCATTGCAACTGCACGACACAAGGGGAAGGGGAAGCCAAAGGGCGGCGGGGGGAAGAACTTAAAACACGACGACGAAAATCGATCTACCAAAAGTTTATTATTTGAACAGCACGAAACGAGTCGTGATGGCCCCTTGAACAAGAAGGAAACCAAAACAAAAAAAGAGAAAAGGAAAGATAATACACCCTACCAACTGGGAGGAAGTGCATCTTTGCTGCATGTGCCTTGGACACGACTTTGGCGGGTAAGGAACGCTACACCACGCAGAATATGGCAAACCACCCAAAAGAACGGGTTGGGCGAAAATGGACTCCAACAGCAGCAAAA
>KB692557.1:0-12792 GCA_000349165.1 Anopheles christyi | reverse complement strand
AAAAAAAAAAAACAATTCCACCCCATTGAGCATATGATTTACGATGATTATTTTAAAGTCCGAATGTGCAAATAAACGTTACGCACTCGCACTGAAACACTTTACGCACACACGCGCGAGCCGGCACGCCAGGGTGCACGGAGCATAATGGCAGCTTTCTTGCCAATGTGGTTTCCAAAACTGGAAGAGCAGAACCATCCCGCTTCGCTCAGTCCGGAATGTGTTCATGGGGATGTTGTTTCATGTCTTTCTTTCGGCTCTCATAGGAGCGATGTTTTTTTTCCCCTCAAATTCTCTTCTGTCGGTACTTTTGCTGTGCGGTTTGAGGTTTAAAAGAATTCACGAATAAGACGAAATAAAAAAGAAATGACACGAGGGCAACTGGTGCGTGGTGAGTTGTTTTTCCTCATTTGCACTTTTCCAGGCAGCATGGGAGCGAGTGGAACACGTGTGGCGATGGAACGTATTTATTTACAAAATTGTTCATTACGAATGTTATTCCGCTAGTGCGCGTTTCATTTTTAATCGTTTTTATTTGTTGATCATGCGCTGAGTTGATTTTTGGAGTTTCGATTTTTTTTTCCTCTTCGTTTTTGAGCTGGCAAAGGCACTTTGTTGTGGTGTTGGTTTTTTTCTCTTCGGTTTATTAAATATTTTTAATACGTGCGTATGTTTTTGGTTTGTGTGTCTGCATGTGTGCCCTTGTTATTGCCGGGAAGGAGCATTTTCTTTGATGTTGTTCAGCTTCAGCTATGGCTGTTAGGATGCGATATGCAAACATTCACCTTCCTTGTAACTGGCTTAATGAGTGCAAACATTTTACAATTAGAGAGCAAGGTTGTTGAGTGAATAAAACATGTTTTCTTAAGCTATTTGATGCTTGAGTGAAAATATTTTGTGTTTTTGTTTTCCATTTGTTGTAAACGATTGTGATGTGCAACTTCTTGAATAATTTATGTTTGTTAGGTGAAGAATAATTTCATCCACATACAGAGAGGCTAATTAGTTTAACTTTTCTTTCATTGTCTGTGTTTCTACAATAAAACATGTATTCTTAGTGATAGAGATCGTATTACATAAAACTTTGGTGGTAAAAATCATTTCACTCTTCTTAACATAAGAAAGTGTTTAATGAACATAAAATATTATGTCAAGATTTTATTAATTAAATTACTTTTAAATTAAAATTAAAAACTAACTGAATTAGTCGTATAAAAACTTAAAAAAATAAAATAAATAATCATGTTCTCTGTTTGATGAGTTTTTTTTTGCTACATGCGTAAGAATCTGTAAGAACTTCGAAAGAGCTCTTGTACCAATTTTAACGCTTTGTAAGTGAATCACGTGTTCCATTCGATGAATGAAATCGTTCTAAGATAAACACACATCAACCTTGTAAGTACTGGCAGCTAACCTTGTCCTCGGGAAGAATGCGATCCGGCCCCCCGTCAGGGGCACGAAGAAAACAAAGAACCCTTATCCTTATTAAGGCCCATCTGGAATCCATTTTTGATTACGGTCTCATTACGGTTGAGTGAAACGTACCATTTTCTCCATCGCTTGCCACCACCATGTCTGCCTGCCCCTGCTAATAACAAATGACGAATGCTGCCGCCGTACGCAACGACCAACAGTCACAACCGGATCGACCGGTAGTTCGCGTGGTGTCCGCTCGAAAACGGTAACAAAACCATAATTTTTGGGACCGAAACGAAATGACGGTGTGTGTGACTTTCGGAAGGCAGTGTGGTTGGCGCGAATCCGAAATTTCCTCCCGCGTATCTTAGGGGCAGGCCGTGCACGAGAAAAGGCGTGCTTGTATATTATTTATGAAATTGATTTCTATTTTTATCCACCAACACTGCCATCCGTTTCAGCCGTACCGTTCTGGTATTGCTTGCTCGTTTTGGGACTGTTGTAGAGTTGGTGTACACCTGGTTCTACGGTCCTGGTTTACGGTTCGATAAGGGTTTGGGTTTTCAGTTCCTTATATTGAAGGTTTGAGTTTGATTGACTTTTGAGGTTCTGCGGTGAAGACTTCGGTGGCAGTTCAAACAAGACAAACTGCCACCATTCCAGTGCCTATCCTCGACAAAGAGTGAGAACGAGAGAAAAAACAACTGTATTTAAAACAGGTCCACTCTACAAAGTGCTTGAGACCACCGTGGAAATATAGAAACCCCCTGGTACGACCAAAAAGGAGGGAAAATGACGTCATTGCCGTCGATTTGCCATCTTTCCAAAAGAAAATGTTATTTCTCTATGAAATTGATTTTTTTTTTGTTTTGCTTGTGCCATACTGAAAGTTTCTTTTTCACGTGCACATTTGGGTCACTGGGTGTGAATTTTGTACTGTTGCCATTTGGGTGAAGAGTGCTGCAAAAAAAAAGAAAGAAATGCTGTCATTCAAAAAAGTTTGACCTGACGAGTTGATTGCATTTTGTTTAGTCTTGCGCTTGCGGCGTCAGTTTGTTTGCGCCCAATCGAAAATGGTTTCAAAAGCAAATGGGTTTAAGCGTATATGAAGTGACTAAAATATGAAAGCAAGATGAGCATTTAGGGGGTTTTCCTTTTATCTTTGTGTTAGCGAGGAATAACG
Source organism: Anopheles christyi (assembly GCA_000349165.1). Taxonomy (NCBI): domain Eukaryota; kingdom Metazoa; phylum Arthropoda; class Insecta; order Diptera; family Culicidae; genus Anopheles; species Anopheles christyi. Next base: position 10,193 of record KB692557.1, on the reverse strand, counting down.
TTAGATAAACAGAAAACTAAAACAACGTGATAAAAATGCTAAAAGTTGTAAAACAATTGTTAAGCTGCATAAACTCCTTGATATGTTTTCTATTTTATAACCTTTAACTTAAGCCTATAATTGAAAATTGTGTACTGTTTTATGTGTGTGTTTTAAGTATTTTTTATGCTTAGTTTTTAGTTATGTTGTCTGGTTTACATACACAATATAAATAGCTTCAATATGAAAACAAAAATACTTAGAGTTGTTATTTTAAAAGAATTTGGGCCTTCTGTAACAGTTTTAATTCGAATAAACACACCTTCATCTTTTTATTTTATTTAGGAAGAATGGCCATGTTAGGCCGTATCGCTACACCTTCATCTTTTACTTTCTACTTATACGAACTTTGAACAACTTAACATTTAAAGGGCTGCACACTGTAGCAAATTATTTACAGTTCTAGATACAAGAATAGTATATGTAAGCACAAGTAGCCCGTTTTCCTGAAACTTTGATTCATTTCTGTTGCCATTGACAGGAATAAGTGAGTTTTGTATTGCGTCTTGCATACTTTCAGGAAAAAAATTTAAGCTTGAAGAAAGAAGCAAGCAATTTGAAAATCGAACTAAACAGTATTAATAAATAAGATGGTTTACGGCAAAACAATATAATTTGCTGTCTACCATTTAAGAAGCAAAATAGCTATCCTCTTTTAAGATACAATTGCATTTAACACAGTCCCATACAAAACGTCCAAAAGGGGTCAAAGGAGCTGCCATTGTTTGCGGCAAAAGACATATTTACCATTCTCCATCTTTGTGCAACGCACATTCTGCAATTAAGGGTACGCTCATTGAAATTGCATCGTTTCGTCTTGCGTTTTTTTTCCCTTTCCCCTCCCTGATACGATGCATTCCCCGCAAGTGTCCAACGATGCTTACAAAGAGTGCGAAATCTACTGACTACAACTGTCAGTGTGAACCGTTTAACTGTGTACCATTACGGATGGGTTGTGCTCGCTGGACTGAAACCAATTTCATGAAACAGCTTTGGAACTTAGGTTGTGTGTGTGCTATTTGAACACCACAGGGATAATGCACCAAAAACTGGTACAGCAGGGTGTGCGTCATTGGGAGCGCTTGGTCACAAAGGCACCATCGTCTCACACAGTTCTGCAGCGACTTCCTAGCAAATATTACGTACCGGACCAGTGTGGAGGAAGAATGGGCGTACCAGCCGGGGATTTATCCTTCCGTCCGTATTTGAGAAGACATCCGCTTCGTGAGCTGACTTCAAAATTCTATGGCCGAAAGGGATGGGCACTTTTTAATACTGGGCACCGTGCTTCGTCAAACATTGTCAAGCGCACACGGGTAGGGTGGGGGGTTGGCGAATAAAGCGAAATAGTTTCCCGCAGTTGATGATGCGATATCCTGCAGGAAGGCAGCAAACCGAACAGACCTTGGACGCTGCTGTGTGCTATGGGTGTGCCAATATGGACCAATGTGTTGTAACATTTTTTTACGAGACTGTAACTGAAGCTGCACCGAGAGAGGAAATAATTATTGTGAGGAAGCTTGACATGGGATCATGCTATTGCTTGTAACATTGTGTGGAACGGTTGTAGTTGTGGAAGTATGGAAGATAAATATATTTTCTTTGAGAAGCGTAATACATTTTCTGGAATCTTTCTCATGTGCAGACAATCCGATATTTTAAGAATTTCTGTTAAGGCATTATTGGAAGTTCTTTGTTTATGCTCACAATAGATCGTTTTGTTGTTGAAAAGCATGTTGGTAACGATTTGTGATGCATTACTCTAACTCCAACGTCAACTTCTTCCTGTTCAACACTTTGAGCTTTCTTAGTGCAGCATCCCGCCACCCTCATTGTATCGTACACAACGCCGGAACAATCTTATAGAGTACATCCAGCTTCTAAGAACCGACACCGAGCATTAAGTGTAAGATATCGAGTGCTTTGCTCATACCTGTTTCTTTCAATTGTAAGCTTAAGATTAGTTTCTTTCTTTTTCGCTGCCTGCCAGTCCCTCATCGTCCACCCCTTTCCAAACCAACCAGCATCATCCAGAGTTGCCGGATCTGTTGCGCAAGGATTTGGTCCGTGAAAACGAAACATTCATAATTTATGTTGCTCTAGCATCTCGAAAGGGGCAAAAATAGCAACAGCTTCTTCGTCAGCAGCTTTCTGAAAGCTTGGGCGAAAGAGAGGGGGGGGGGGAGAAAACATTAGAAGCGCTTCCGTTCCACTTCCGGACGCTTATGGTGTACTCTTGTGACCTGAGCTATTTCCTGCTGGCAGTGAGGAAAAATAACCATTTGCAGTACCGTTTGCTCACTAGCTTAGGCTAGGACTAGGAGAAAAGGGGGTTCGTGTACGTACTTGCATTAGACACGCTGTGTCTGTTGGCTTTGCTATCCCCTTTTCTCGGGTGTTGGCCTGGGCCTGTCACATCGTACAACAGCTGTTAAGTTGTCGCTTTTCAAACATTCATTGTGCCCCGGGCACTGATGGGGAGCCAGATGTATCGGGTCGTGTTTGGGCAACGGCTGGACGGCGACAGATTGGTTGATGCATTTTTAATGGTCAGTCTGGGTGCGGTGCGGTGCTGCATTCGCTCGGAAAGGAGCGAATCTTTGTATGCTACAAAAGCCAAAGCGTTTCTTGTTTCATTAAGCTGATTTAAAATATGGATCTGATGCAGAGTGTCGTGTTTTTTTGTTTTGTACATAAATGGCTTATTTTGGCTTACTAAATTATCCTTGTTTACCGTATGAGCGATTGCTGTTTTTTCGGGGTTATTTTTTGTCCTAAAAGGAGTGAAAAATAAATTTCCATAAATAATACGGCTGACCTTGGCCAAAACAGATTTCCATTCATCTTTCAAACCCCATTTTCTGATGCATGTCGTTACAGCCAAACAAACTGAAAAACGCTTCCCCAACGCTACGCTTTACAGTGGCATTGAGCGATCGATCTGCCGGCTCATTAGCGGAAAAACCACATTCATAATTAATTTTCCTCGTCTTTCCGATGCGCGTGCAACACATACGTGGCACATCAGTGGAAACCTTTTTTTTTAGCTTAAGAAGAAAAAAGAGAGAGAGAGAGAAAGCAAGATAGTGAATGTCTGAAGTAATGTGTGCAGACCACTTTTCTTCCCCTCCGAATGGTCATCAATTCCGTGTCGGGTGCACGGTTCACAGAAGTTTGATTTATGTTTTCCAATGTGGCTTTCTGGGCCGGGGTGGAGTTTTTGGTTTTCTTCTTCTATTCCATCCGGCACGTGCCGTTTTGCTCGTTGTGGTTGGTTTGCTGTTAAAAATTGCACGCAACCTGTGTCTGTCAGTGCTCCACACAGGTTAGCTGTTGCTTTTTTGTTTCTTCTCCTTTGTATGCGATCATTGCTTTGTTTTGGCTTGCTCGCGTGGCCACGTGGAAGAGCAAAAGTTTTGTTTACCTTAGCTTGCACATGGTACTGTGTGCAATGTAGGTGAAGCGTGGGAGAACGAGAATAATTATGATACATACACATTTAGCTCGAGAGAGCGAGAGGATGTGAACGGAAAGTTGAAATGAGTTCATTATGAGTAGGCTGTGAATAAAGTTAAGGCCGTTCTGCGAACGATGCGGTTTATTTTTTCTCCACTGTAAACATATGAACTCAAATTTGCAATGAAAATGATAGGCGAGCGAATGTTGGGCGTGGAATGTTGCTTTTTTTTGTGGTTACAATTTACTTCAAATTTTGATCATTCGTTCAAGGAAAAATGTAAGTGAGACAGAAAATCTTTGTCATTCGCATCGTTCGGCGAAGATTGTTAAACGTTTTGTGTAAAATTTAATGACACAAAAAAACCCCATAAACTAGATTGTTGTCGATTTTAACGCATTTTAAAGAGAACAAAATTACTGTTTTTGCCATTCAAATTGACGTTTATCAAAATATATTATATTTTTCTTTTCTTGTCACCCATCGAAACCCCTAAATGTCCTGTGCCTGTGGTCGAAATATTAATTACAAAGATTACGAAAAATTTCTTCAAAATTGATTTTTGTTGCAGTTGTATGTCAAATTTAACAACGTACACAAATGAATTTCGATTAAAATGTTAACGATTCCAATAAACCACAAACGCTTTAAAAAACTGTAACCCAAAAACCAATACCAATCCATCCTGCGAAATGTACAACAGGTCCCGCACGGCAACGCACACGATGTATGCGAAACGATATTTATTTATGCAGCACTGTGTACATTACGGTACACCCGTGCAGATAAAATGTCATCCATCCGGAAAACCTTACGCAAGGGGCGATGCATGAGCATCGGATGACATATGCATGATATTAAAGAAAAATAAAACTTGATACAACTTGCAGTGTGTCTCGTCGTCTCGCCCATGCAGAACGCTTTCCAAATTTGTTTTCCCATTAAACATATCGATGCGTTTGTTTGTGTTTCTCGTACATACACATCGAAACGACAATTTATTTTTTCACCCCCTGCCACACAGAGCACGGCAGCAAACAAAGGGCAAGGGTGGGTAAATTTACATACAACCACAAAATGTGTGCAGGTCATTTAGTTTATTGGTGATTGGTGAGCAATCTTTTTTGCTACCCTTTTTTTATGACAGCAATACCAGGAACGAACGTTTGAGTGTATTTGTAAGGCTGACAGCTTGATACATTGTTTCATGCAGTCACACGAAACTAGACACGGTTGCCTAGAAAACATTGACGTAATGTACCAGATTGTGATTTGCTGTATTTTTTTTTTGTATCTTAAAGAGGAAGAGAAAAAATTAAGCAAATAAAAAAACAAACAATACATTGCACAAAAAGACGACCCATCCCAGGCGGTTCGTTTTTATGTGTGTACGGTTTGAGCGTTTCGTAGCAGTTGCACCATAAAATGTTGCGCTGGAAATACGTTTTCAGCGTGAGGGAACAGTCAGCAGACCCTGGGTGGACTGTGTGGGGGTACAGTATCAGCGCATTTAGGAATATTTTATTTCCATTTGATGCGAGGGAAAAAAAGGAGAACACTAGTTCATCTCATCCATTTCAAAAAGTAGCTCACATTCGTTGTAGCCGTTAAGCTTTATATTATTTTTCGCTTCCAACCGAGCTCCGACTGTATGTTCGAGCTGAAGGATGAAAAATAGACCCAACAAAACTGGACCACGGTCAGGGTCAGTGTGACGGACCACAAATGATTCGTAGAGAAACGATTCCCCACGACAAGAGAAAAGCTTAAAGAACACTGGCAAATCTAATGTTCTGGCCACTGTTATCGTATCTTCCCCCAGACCAGCATCCTTTTCACAGCTACCACGCATTGCTTTTATGACCGAGTGCGATAACTTTGTTTCTAACGTTTCGCTAGAATTGGAGCTCAAAAACTACACACTCACACTTGAAGCAGCACAAGAACAATGGGATGCTCAGCGCAAATAGACGTAATCCTTGAATTACCCTCCGTGCCATCGCAAGCAACCTTTTGCAGGCTACTTCATTTCGTATGTAGCTGTGAAGTCGGACCCTTGGTCCGCTTTTTCCACCCCCTACACTTTATATCGCTAGGATTCAGGGTCACATAAAGCGAGCACAAACGTCGCAAAGGTGTGCAATAAACGTTTGTTTTGTTTTTTTTTTCTAACCATGCCTTCGCTCCTTCTCCGTTAGCTTTGGTGAGATCACTCAGTCTCGCCCTTTTTGGTTGTGTGAAATTGTGTGGATTTACATTTGCATGCCGTAATCTCTGGTAGCGCCACCGGGCGTCTCCACCAGCACGTGGTGTGTGTGTGTTGATTTGAAGTTCGTCTCGTGATCCGCATCGTCTCTAGGAGCGAATAGCACCGTGGGATTCATTACTCCACGTTTGCTTATAATAACAGGAACCTCAAAGCTCACAGAAGCTTGAAATGATAGGCAAAGATTACAGATTTAGTACGGCCGGAACAGCATTCCCTTCGGCAGCCGAAACGCGTGCTGCAAAACTATACAATGATGATGATGATGTTGCTTTGGAAAGTCGTGTCGGAGGAGATGAAGTACGTTGCAAGGAGTGAAAGAACAAATAATTTCCGGCCAATGGAAGCGTGCGGTGATGTTGCGAAATATTTTACGGGCGCTGCCATTCACACGCCGTTTCGTTCCGCGGCAGCAGCTAATCCGCTTTTGACGGCTTAGGGTGTTTCATTTGCTCGCCGTTCTGAAGGATATGATTATTTTATTCTTCTGTCTGTATGCGAGAAATGCCGGCCAAGAAGGGGAATCTAAGCTGGGTCGCAATCCCACCACCAGGGTTGTTGAGGGATGTTTTACGAATGCATTGTATGTTTTTCATTTGCAGCGCATTGTGAGATGCATTGGGTTGGGGAAAATAAACCGGAGTTGGCTTTTTAACATAGTTTCAGGTCAGCAAGTCGAAGTGATTTTCGGGTCGATGGGTTTGGCTTATGATTTTTATGTGCTTTAAAGAAAATGGGTTTCAACTTTGTTTGATGCTGGTATGAGAACGTGTTAAGCTCTTTGTATCGGTTTTTAAAAGATTAATGATAAGAAAAATTATGTGGCTTTATCTGTTCAACAGAATAACGAATTGAATATTTATTAACATGATGTTTTGAGTTTTGGATTTAAGTAATTATATTAAATTATCGTAACAGTAGCAAACCATTAAACTAGTCTGGAGGAATAAAAGGTAATATGTAGTGTGAATGTCTACAAAAAGGAGTTTATAGGACTTAAAAAAATAAAATTTGTTTTTAAATCAACTATTAAACACTGTTATCACACATAAACACACTGTACGCAGAACACTGAACATGAACAGCCGAAAACTAAAGTGCACTCAATTTATATTGAAAAAAAAACCCTAAATTTGAACGAAATAGCCAATCGTGTTAAATAAAATATACAAAGAAACATAATTCTTTAATTTTATAAAATCAGGTTTACGTGTATATGCTTGATATTACATTCTCCTTCATTTTAGCTTGTAATATTGCAGAAAAAAATTGCAACCGATTTTTTTTTTACTAGGATCGACGAGCTACTTCTATAGACATTATTGAAACACATTACCACTTCCCAACGAGTTTGAAAATCTCCTGCATCCATAAAATGTTTAAACAAAACACTCTCCAAACGCGCTGGGTAATCCGAGCAGTCGTATATTTTCATAAAGCTGCTAATGCCATCAAATCGGTACGAAAGTCACGAGCAATTTCGATCAAGCTAATCAATACACTCAACTGTTCCAATCTCTGCTAAGCTACCGGGGGGGGAAAAACTTTGAACATGGTCACCGAGCTAGCATAAACATAAAATTTTACACCAATGACGGTTCAAAGCACGGTGAGTGTGCATGAAGCTGTGTGTCTAATCCGTTCGTTGCTTTTACGCGCTTCTCATCCTGAACCATATACAGGTAATGTATTACAAACTTTTCATAGCTGCACATCAGTTACCCGAATTAATGACTCTTTCCGTGGGTTTAACGTATCATATCGTCCAGCTATCCGGTAATCCGATACTTGAGCAGAAGCGGGAGATAAGTGAATTCACGCGCTTGACATTGAACTTTGGCTAATCCAATGGGTAAATAAAATCATATTCGAGGTGGGTGGGGTAACGTGTTTATGTCAACGATTGTGAAAAGCTTTTTCACTTCGCCAGATTGTGTGTACATAATAAAGTAGATTAAAAAAATTATGATGAGAAAAGTTGTATGAAGTCGTAAGCGTGTAAACTATTGCTTGTTTTCCACATTTATTTTGACATATTTGAAGAGAGTTTTGCTATCAAGACAAAATACTCTATTTGATGTAATTAAAAAAAATTTTTACTAATCTAAAATAGTTACTCAATTGTTACAAAGTATTGGTAAAATAAAAAATAAATCTTCCAATTCACTGTTTTTACATCCATACGACCAATTACGGATATGCAGAACAACTACTTAAATTTCTGTAAAACAACGCCAACACCCATCAAGACCAGCATTCCAGTGCAAACTAACAACACTCCTAATCAAGTCCATTCGCCATGAAATGCATTCGTTATCTCAACAATATTACCGTGGCAATCCCATCGATGTAGATTGTAATAGAATACGAGCTTACTAGTGCCCATTTTCATTGCCAACAGCAAACGAACATACCGCGGGCGGGTGCATACAGTTGTAGACACTTCTCACAAGCGCCTCTATTTTTTTACACTATTTCATATGCTCAGGATGTGTGCCTAGCTGGTCTGAATCAAACGGTCAATCGTGCTGTGCGGTGTATAGGAAGAATAAATTAGCAAAAGGCTATGTGCGTGCATACACTAGTGTCTCAATGCAGACGGAGCTAATCGAACGATGCCAGCGGCACACCCGGGCACGGGCAGTTGTTTCTCGACAGTGCATTGCATGGTGCGCTTGGGAGCTGGAAAGGATTGTCTGGAAAGGATAGAATCGTTCAGAAACAGATGTCCTGTGCCGTTGGCAACAAGTTTATTGTAAGCGATAATATCCCGCTGCGGGTAGTTGAACAGCACCGGCGTTTTATTACGGTGCTTGTTTTTCCCCCCGTTTTGTGTTGATTTCTATAGGATGGAGCGCAACTTTAAACGGTTGATCAATGAATATTGAATATGAATATTTTTTTATGGTATAAAACCAGTTAAATGATTATAGTATTATGTAAGAGTTCTCCCAGAAGTTCGAGGAATGATTTAACGAACTTTTTTTTAATGATAAATTTTTTATAGTTTTTTGTTTACGCCTAAATGTAGGCTCTGTGCTGTTGAAGTTTGCAATAAGTACTACAAAACTACTTTTTAATAAAATATTTGCTGCTTATTAATCTTAATCTTCATCACCTTTTCTAATTTGGAATATTTACTTTCTTTTCTATGTGCACGCACATTGAATGTTACCATCGGCACTACAATCAATCAGATTTCAATTTGAACTACCAACTGGCCACTGCGTTTTCGAAAATAAACCCAATGCCTTGCCATACGGCACAGTGTAGAAAACCGCTCATTTGTGCTGGTCTTCGCATCCGTTTCAAGGTACAATCTGTCCACATCCTAACATGTCTGCTGCCAGTCTGCTTATCCGCTTCAGCTTATCCGTTCGAAAATGTGTTCATTACGGATGCAAATATTATTCCACGAGGGGTTCCTCGATGCAACGGATCAGTAACGTCCAACGCCGAAGCTGGGGACAATCGAAATGGGATGAGTTCCCGGAATATACCGATGGCAAGCAAAGGATGGATTAGATTATTGGAGAAGAGCAAGAGAAGCACAGCTGGGAAAGTCGAATGTGGCGCTTAAGTTCGCTTTTTCCTGCTTATCTAACGGTTGGCCGAGGTAGACCATTGCCGATCAATTGCTACCGGTGGTCACTGGTAGTCGCCAGTCAGGTTTCGGTCCTTTATGGTTAAGGATGCTGGAAGCGTGGCCTTTTGCAAGGACGGGTACAGACGATGATCAAATTCAAATAGATTCAAATTAAAAGCAAACACAGGAAATTCATTAAAGAACTGGGCATTTATTTTCCGGTCATGGGGGAAAACCTGTACAAAGGCAAGTATTGACTGGTAAGCTCTGCTTCTACTGAAATGTAACACATACTACATCCTTCAGTTTATTTGTTATGTGATGAAAGGAATGAGTCGCAGTTGAGAAATGTTTTTAAAAAACTATTTTAAAGAAATGCGCCTAAAAGTATGCAATTCATTACACATTTGCTCCTTACTGCCATTTAACAAGCTGTAGTGAGTAGTGTGCTTTAAAACTCGTTGAAATATCTTGGAATCAAGTATAATTTTGATTGTTATTTTCAAAGCAATTTACAATCAATTTTCGGGAAATAATGAATAAAACAAAAAAAAATTCCGATTTACATACAAATCAAATTACAATGTCCAACAAAAACCACTCAATCACGATAAATGTATCTATTTTCAATACAAGGATGCATGCGGATTGCCTGCCTTAACCATGGTTGGTTTTCCGGGTTGCTGGATTCTTTTGAAATTGAATTCCTCATCATTTTCAGTAATTTATATCCGAGTTCTTATTAATTAACACGACTTATTTAAACAAACTGGCTTCATGAAGTATGACACTAAAAAAGAAAAAAATGTGATAATCCCTTTTTTCTGGTAGCATTTAAATCAGCA
>KB692546.1:0-12787 GCA_000349165.1 Anopheles christyi | reverse complement strand
CCCACCACCACCCATCATCCCTGGGGGTCTATTTTCCATGCCCTCTCATATGTCGTTTTTAACAAGCACATCGAAAATGACCGACTACACCGACAGAAGCAACTCACAAAAAAAAAAAAAAAACGGAGGACTTGTGAGAAGATGCTGGGACCACCAATGTTACCACCAAACTACTTTACCACCGGCACTATAAACACGCACACACATCAACCCATCCCTTGGTGCCGTGCCGTGCCAAGGATCCATTTTCCCTTCTTACATGTATCACCTCACGCGGGGTCCCGTTATCACACACTTTTCATCTCTATTTATAAAACGACGGGATGTGAAATATGAGGCCTCGTTTCATCTTCGTGGAAGGAAAAAAAAAGAGTACCCAACAACAACCACTAAAAGGATACGTTACCTTCCCAGGCCCCTCTGCGGCAAAGGTTCGGCAACTTTTTGGCCCATGTTTGGTATGCTTTATTGGCAAGTTGGCGTAAATTTATGTTCCGCACCAGAGAAGAATGCCTAATCGGTGGGCTATGTGTACGTGTGTGTGTCTGTGCTTGTATGTACATATATGTCCGATAACGGAAGCGGTCACAAATTGGATTGGAATTGGTGGATAGGACCATCCGAACAAACAAAATGAATACACACCGGCAAGTAAAACGAGACACACGAGAGATCGCAGGACATTTTGCTTGATCGAGCCCTGATTATGACCCGCGTTTCTTTTATTGCCCTTTAGAGTTATTGCATATTTTTAGGCGTTTTTTTTTTGGTTTGGTGGTTTTTGCTTCTCAGAACTGTCCAAGAAATGTCCAACTCGAATGGGTCAACTGTCCAACGGCATCACGCCGAGGCACTTCGGCAGGCACCATTTACTTAATTGTATCCACTTCAAATGTGACATCGTATTTTGGGCATAAATTTTCTTTCGCCTCTTGCCAGCAGACGGACACGACGACACAATACGCTGTGCGTTATCACATCGAGGTTGTTGTGTGACCTACGTTCCATTCGATGCTTGAGGGCATGGTGAGGTTGTTTGATTTCAGTGCTGAGCCTTGCATCCAACTGTTCGCCGTTTGACAAAGGTTCGCCAAGTGAAATGGCATAAATAAATATTTAAGTGGACATGGAGACGCGCTTCGCGCCTTTGAGGCAGGTTGCAATGACATATGGAAGAACCTTGTTACAAATAACCAGGAAATAGTTGGGGAAAGGCACATCATTTCTTTAAAAACAAGCAACTTAAAAAAAACTTCCGATTTATCAGTTTAAAATAGATCATTGTTAGTGAGTGGCTTCTTTTCTGAAATGCTTGGCGCATTAGACACCATCTCCAATGTAGCAAGCTTATTGAACTTTGCTAAGCATTCATGCAAAAAAAAAAGGGGGAAGATGTCACTGAAATACCCACAAAGTTGCAAATCCTTTATCCTTCCACAGGACTGACTACTCATAATTCATTTGCATACCTTCATGAACCAGAGGGCCCTGTGGACCAACACGGCACTCCGAGATGTACGACAAAGGTTTCGATGACAAAATTTCCAACCACAAGCTTTCTACCGTTACCTCTCTTGAGACACTAACACGATACACGCTTTGCACTTACTATCTTCACCACAGTTCCTCGACAACCAACACACACAAAAAAGCCACACCATTAATCCTACCGATTCACAGGGCGCGCGCTCTTGTGTAGGCTACCGGCTACACCAATCTGCTGCATCCACCGGTAGAAGGCGTTTTTGGGGTCGAAAAGCAGCCGTTTTTGGCCTACTTTTGTGTCGTTCACCCGGCTGACGGTAGCACATCCTGCCTAAATGTACATTCCCCTCAGTGAATGCACAGTCTTGGCCCGAATGAAAAAAAAATAATACGGGACACTCTTCTTCCCTCACATGGGACACTCGATTTCCGGGATGCCAGCGATGCTCGCGAAACTTAGCTTTTTGTGTGTGTTTTTTTTTTTTTTTTGCTCGTTCACTACAGCAACGAATATGTGTGCCAATGGAAAACAAAACGCCGGACAGCTTCCGGTACGGTACGTTCGCTATCGCTGATATTGTACATCGGGTTTTCTTTCACTACAAGGTGGCACCGCTTGTGTGCTCAAGTACGCTGCACGCTCCAAAAACAGTGAACCACTACGGAAGAGCACAGTGATACAAAACGAATGAAAATGGGTCTAACAACCAAAGTTTGCAATGTTTTTACACTCTCACTCGTCTTAAAATGAGTTTAATATTTAAAATAGGCATTTTTACACAATTAGATATTGCACTTTACTTTTGCACCTTTTTTTCAATGAAATCATATCGGCTCAAATGGTGCGGTGGCTCCTTGAACACTCGGAAAAAGGACCCTCACCAGTAAGCAATATGCACAGTGGTGCACTAACCGCAAAACCGACACCCCTTATTATGATTTGCCTTAGCTCATTGGAATGCATTGTCACGATCTCGACGATGCTCCAGTACCGAACGATGCCCTACATATAGCACCTTCCCAAACGTTTTTCACTAAACCGCATCCAAAAGCATCCAACAGCACCAACATAAAAAAAGGTGGCAGAATTAACTATACTTCTGCATCGAGGCCGCAGTCTAGTCGGATACACGCAGCATAGAGCTTATCGAACCGTACGGTAAACGATGAATGGAACAGCACATCCGTGGGCTTGTAGAGATATAGCTTACCCTGCATCCTTGCCGTTGGGCGATAAGGGGACCACTCTCTGTCAAGTGTCGCATTCGTTTCTTTTTCCTTCGCTTCCTTTATTAGTACTGTTTTTCCGAACCGAACTCTGAATAGAACACGCGAGGTGGCAAGAAGCTCAGTGGCGTCATCTTATTCCCAAGGTTTGTTGCTCCCTATTTCCCCATTGGAGAACATATGCACATCGAGCATAGATATGACACCGTATTGTTGTGTCGGTGAGGTGTCGGTGTTTTTATTTGCCTTTCAACGCCTTTAGCTCGAGGTGTCAAATGATGGCAGTATGCGGATATAATAGATGATTTACACCTTGTACTGGCTGGGGAGGAAGTGGGAAGTGGGAGTAAGAGCTGGGGGTCTTGCCGATTTCTCTCAAGGAATGATAATCCAGAAGGAAAATGTCGTCATATTTGAACTCGGTTGGAGGTATGAAGCATGTTTCTTTTGCATATTTTTTTTTTCATTTTCTTAAACATTGCACTTGTATATGACGGCTTCCATAGATGATCAGAATATGTAAACCTTTAAATGTAGGACTTGACTTGACTTTCCATTTTCCAATTTCCCGCAAGCGAAGCGATAGGGAAGCAATAATCAGCTGAAATTTTAATTCCATCATTTGTACATAATAAACTCGCACGTAGCAGAGCTGCACATTTGTATTCCTTTTTCAAGTGCGGTATTACACACTCGCACCACTTAGACCGGGAAGCCAGACACGGTGGAAACTTATCGGAAGCACCATTGCGCTTTCGCGCTATTCAGTGCGCAAAAGTTTTCCTTTCAGCTTTGCCAGGACCTGCAAACAGCAAACATTCCTTTGTTGTCTGCTGCCAAATGCAAATTCCACTACCACTCCAGCACCAGATATAGTCGAATGATAATGCAACACACCCACCATCCATTCGAGTGCGGTCTCCCCATCTTTTGCACCATCCCAAACTAGCGAAATTCGAATTCACTTCGTAATGTAGCCGACTGCCGGCGACATGAAACGTAAGCCGAAGTAGTGCTTGGAGTATTGCACCTTCCATTTTACCAGTTATTTGCTTGCCCGCACAACCGGTGCACACCGTCGAAGATAATGCACTTTTGGTTGCTTTTAGTTTAGTGAAGGCCTGCAACACACTCTTCCCATGGTATAGAAGCCTTCAGTTTATCTATCACCAAAAGGCCACGGGCAGCAGAACGGCACGATCACTTGGGGGGGGAGGGGGGTGAGGGGGAGTAGTGGTTTGCCAAATTAAAGCGAAAGAAAATTTAAATGCATTTTCAAAAGGATCTCGCAACCCCTCCCGGAACAATAGCAGTGGACCATTTCACCATTCGGGTTATAGTGGTTTGTGGCAAAGGATGGTGCGAAAGGGACAAAGATAGAGATAAATTTCTGTCTGAACTGTGAGAATCGAATTGTTGCATTTACCAGCAATTAAAAGCGCACTGAAGCAGCATCCAAAAGCGTATTAGTTAGGGCTGTGCTGCTGATGTCTGCATTGTTTGCATTTCATCTAAATATGGGTAGTGGAACACTGTACATCGAAACAGTTTGTTTTTTTCTTTGAGTGAAAAGTTTAATTAAAAGCTACCAGCTTCTAAAACCTCACTTCATTGTTTCGGGTTAGCGATATGGCCAGGCAAGCAACTGGTGCCATTGGTTGGAAGGAAAAGTTTTTTAAAATCTTTCACCGCGTGTGTTCTGAAACATTTGTACGAACCATTCACTCTGCCTATTTGGTTGAGTGTGAAGTGTATTTTATAATCCAACTAACAATCTGTTGCATCACTATGCTATGCTGTGCGCGAAAGGTCAAACCGAATTGGCAATGAGTGAATTTTCCCCTGAAATGCATCTCATCTCACCGAAAGCCGCAGCAAGACATTCAACTGTTTCTACGGAACTTTCTTGCACTTGTTGTCGTAGGCTATGAAAATGGTAAACAGAATCGAAATGGTTGCTCCATTCCTCGAACACCATGGAAACGATCGAGTGACAGCTTCATCCGTTATTTAGCACATCAATGTCAGCATTAATATTGCAAAGTTCTCACTCGGCAAAAAATCGCCCTCCGAACCAGCGCGAATGTTTGTGCTTTTGCCTTCTGGTTGAAACTTTTTCGAGCATTCTCGCGAGTGAATCAGAGGAGGGATCGTTTTTTTTTACTTTGTTGCTGTGTACAATTATTTGCGTTGCGATCTACGGAAAGCGAACTATTTTCCTACTTTCTAGAGCTGTCCTGTTGACACATTTAACTTTTTGAAGCCGTTTGAATATTTAGTGACCACTCTTGCTTGTTTGCCGAGAAGCCAGTGGCAGCAGGCAGTGCTCTGGCTTGGCAACAAGCTTAGGGCAACATTAACATTTTAAAAAAATCCAAGAATAATTCTTTTTTTGACTTTCATTCAAAAATATGGAGATAAATCTTTTGAAATCAACCTATAGAGTTGACAATATTTTAAGAACTATTGCTCATGAACAACCAAACCCCTAAATATGCGTCTTACTTTATTTTCCCTTACTAGAATTCTTGTCATTGAGCTAAACCAAACAGAACCAAAGGGACAGCCTGTCCCAGTTAACCGATTTAGATTACCTGGATGAAATGTGGTTGACAGGAAATATCACCTGGCAATATGGCCGCACATTAGTGAAAGTTCAACTAGACATTTGTCCTCGGGATTCGAAAAATTCTTCTCGACTTCCCGAGCAGAGACTTCAAGAAGACGTGCTAACCCTCAAAAGGTCCTGGTGGGACAGCCTGATCGCTGCACAAAACCACACGTCGTCCATCCCTTGTACATCCTGCTCGCAGTACGAAGGACACTTCACACAAGCTTGACGTGACCTCAAATGTTCGTACGCTCTCTAAACTACCTCTCCGTTTCGTCCCAGGATCATTAGCTTCATTTGTCAATGTCCTGAACTCTCCGGACACTCGGAACCTTTACGACGCTAATGCACTGACAGTTCTCGAAAGCTCACCACAGAAAACCCGCTTGAAAAGGAAAGGAGAATGGTGGGCCAAACATAAAGGTCACACATACACACGTAAATGGCTAACACGTGTCCCCTTCGCAAGGAAACAAAACCATCCGACTTCCGGTAGCAATCGTAACGTTCTAGGAATTATAAACACGCCGATGGGTATTTGCTTTCCGAGGTTTCATCCATGGAAGGTTTGTTTCTCATGTACGCAGAACCTTCAGCTTTACACAATTTCGGAGTAAAATGGTTAAAGTGAATTTCCTTCTCTCACTTCTCTCTGTATCCACCGGAACTAAATTAAACTAAAAATTAAATTAATGTAAATTGACAGTCGGAAAACTGTGCTTCGAGTTCCAGTGCCTTTCATTTCGATGAAGTCAATTTTCATGTCTGTTTCACTACACTCGAAGGCCCTTCATGCCTGGCTTCGTCATGTTAAAATAGAACATTGATATGTGTTGTTGCTCTACATTGCCCCGATGCTTAGCCCCCCCTGAACCGTTGTTATGTTTTGTTGGTGTTATTCACCGCGTTATTCAGTGTATTCAATATTCAAAGCAACATACTAGGGAGTTGTCAGAACGGCTCCCCAAATCGTGTTTGCAATAATTGATGCAATAGTTTGTGTTTGTTTTTGTTTTGCCATCCATCAACAATTCAATGTGTTCGGTTCCCCTGTTTCCCCATATTTTGCAGGTGGTTGGTCGACGGAAACCTGGTCCCAAGCACGCCACCAGCTCGCAGTCGAGTCTGGAATCGACGCCAAGCAATATCAAGAGCGAATCTAACGAGTGGCCCGATCCACCGGACATTCCGATCTGCAGTACCGAGGATGAAGCGGCTTCCATTTACTCCGACTCCGGTAAATCAATAAAAAAAACTATATACTCAATCATTTCCTCCCTGTGTTATATAAACCTTTAACTGTATCCTGGTATCTTTCTCTTCTCTTTTCCACGCCAAACTACAGACGACCTTATACCACATATCCCAGACATTAGCGGGCGCGGCACGTACATCATACGCAAGGGACGTCGGCAACGGCAACGACTTGCCAGTCTGGAATCGGAAGCGACCAACAACATTCCGGATGCGCATCCGCTTCCGATGCAGCAACAGCAGCAGCAATCATCGCAACGGCCCGATTCGCTCGGGGACGATCACGGGATCCTACGCGGTCTCCCGAGTCCCGTCTTTCCAACATCGATGATCACACCCAAATCACGGCACAGCATCGATCTCGGCCTGTCGGTAAACAAGGGTGGCAGCGGCATTGGTGTTTCGCTCCTCAAATCATCACCCTCGGCACCCCAAAAGCTACCCAGCTCCGTACTTTCGCCAAGGTAAGCGGGCGCTGTTGATTAAGTCAACAACAGCAAGTACTACCACCATCCACATCAGAGCAGGCAATTGCCATCGTCTGCAGCTTTTCACAGTCTTTCATCTTTCCGTGCGTGTTTTTTTTTTCGTTTCAAATCATTCCGCCTGTTAGGGTAAGGTTGATTTCGCTCCCAATTTCATGATTAAAGTGCCTTCTTGCAAGTGAACCCATGGGGAACAGTGGAAAAAGGCTTCTCTTATCAGCATCATCACGTTCTCAACCGGATAACCGGGATGTTGACGATGAACTCGAAAGGGCAAAATGAGAAGCAGGATGCAGCAACACCTTCCTATTGATGAATTGAATAGCACTGTTCCGTTCCTTCTCCTTCAGCCGGTCCATTTTCTGGCAAAAGTTCCACAGAAGAGAGAGGAACCTACTATTTTATGAAAGCATTCAAAAAGCTTTTTCAAAAAACCATTCCTGCCGCCATAATAGCGCTGTAATTCTGCTGATGAGATCGGTCGTTGTGTCTTCTTCCGGAAGGACAAACATAATCTTAAACGGAACGGAGTTTGTGTGTGCTGGTTTTGTACTCATTGCTCCTTATGATAAACGCTCGCCAAGAATTGCGAGACTGCAATTTTCTGTCTTCAAACAAACACACAAAAAACAAACACACTAAAGCTTGTGGTTTTCTCTTGCTTTACTTCCAGGTCACGATTATCATTAGACTTAAGTTCACCTACTACCTCAGAGCTTTCAACTAATGTTATAAAGATCACCACACCGACCGGAAGCTATCCTTCTCCGGTGCTGGTGCACCATCACGCCTCCTCACCGCTCGGTGCCGTACCTTCGGCAGCCCTTCCGCATCACGGTACCGTGCTGATGAACGGTCTCATCAACAACAACGGCAGTAGTGGCAGCCTGAGCAGAGGCACCAAACAGGCTGCAGCGGTCAGCGGCAACGGTACTAGCAGTACCAGCATTGTCAACGTCGGTTCCGGACCTTCGGGCACCAATCAACCGCAATCAGCCGTACCATCGCAACCGGTCGTCTCGGCCCGGTACACCGAGTTCAAGACGTACAGCTCGACGTTCGATGCGCTGCAGGCACTGGACAACTCGTCCAGCAGTGGGGGTGGTGCAGGTGGTACCGGTTCCACCAACGGTACCACCGGCAATCATCTGAACGGTTGTGGTCCGGGTGTATCCAGTGCCAGCGGGTCCGACAATCCGTTGCTGCGTGTATCCTCGCTGCCTACCATAACGCCACCGCTCACATCCTCCGCAACAGGTAAGATCCGTCAGCCTCATTTCCCGTTGCTTTTTCGGTATAGTGGTTGGCTTTTGGGGTGGAATAAATTACTTAAGGAAGATGTTGGTAATTGTTGTTGTTGTTGTTGTTGCAAAGCTTCACATTTATTCCGATTAAACCACACGAAGATGGAGATTGATTAAGTCGATTAAGGAAGCCACTGCTGCTGGCCACCATCTTAACACCCTTTAGTTGAACACCACAACATTGACAGCATCGTCGCGGTTGTCCTACTCGGTTGCTTGGATTGCTCAGAAGCAAAAAAAAAACTCTTAACTATGTTTAGCCTGCTGTGCTAATTAGAATCGCCCCGACCAAAGCACCTAGTCTATTTTTTGCGTTAAAACGTTAAGCTTCTTACGCGAAACACCGATATCACCGCGTTCGGTTAATTAGAGGCGCTAAGAATGCAAACTCTAATGTCCACGTCAACCCATTTCTCAGGTGAAAAAGGAAAAAACTTTGTTGGCCGATTTTTCACTACCTTTCGTCTTTCAACCAAAAGGACAAAAAGGTTGAAAATGAAGAAAGCATTTGCACCGCGTGTCTCTCTTGTGCCTGTCTTTTGTCGTACTCTAGCTGCCTAACATGTTTGAGGATTTTGATTAGACCAGTGGGGACGTTTTCCATTTGGCCTAAAGCATTCAAAATATAAATTCTTCCACTGTGCACCTCGCCACTTGCGTGCTGCTACACCCTCGAAAAGAAGCTTACAATTTTTCTCCGGCCGAAAGAGTGTTTAAAAAGATTGGATGCTTTTACGGACAGGCGAAAGAAGAGGGTCCTCTTCTTTGTCAGTTACATTCCTTCCTTCTAGCTCGTGGCTCGTTGTTTGGTTGCGCTAGGTAGGTCATCCGACGCGAAACCATACAGAGACATTGTGGAGGAAAATTGTGATAGCCCGTGTCATACCGAGCTCGGGCACTTTTGTGTAATTAGGAAAAAAAACTTTACATCTATTTCGTAAATGGCTTCCCGTCCTTGTTTGGCTGAAAATAACAGTTCAGCAAGTTGAAAATTAAAAACCGTCCTTTTTTGTTGGTACTTTTCATATTATTATCGGAGTATTATTGAATTTCAGAATAAAGTATTAAATTTCGAGTTTGCTAATTCAGTTAATCAATTTACAAGCTTTCCCAACATTCAAACGATAAGTCTTGTATGGTTTTATTGTACGCCACCCACAACATTCAATGCAATGTGCTGCTCAAGTTTGCATGCCACCATAGCACTGCTTGTACTCAACCTTTGTATACCGCTTGTATCTTTCCACAGCTGAAGGTTTGGCGACACCGCGCCGTGAACTGGCTCCACCAATCGAAGAGGACGAAGAGGCGGACAGCGACACACAACGGGGAGTTCCGCTGCGCAAGATAGAAGATAACATTAGTGCTTTATTACGTGGTGATATATCCGTTGCTAGAGTAGCCGGTAAGTGATGCACCTGTGTGTTTTTTTACTTCCTTTGCCGTCATTCATGGGGCGCCGTTTTCGTTTAACCCACAGACATACCTCCAGCAAGACGTCCACTAGGTTTTCGTCTAGGTGTTCATAAATCAGAAAGTGCCAAAGAAATGTTACTGTCGCAGGCCGGCCTCGGACCGTTGCCACCATCGCCAACCACATCCAGCCCGGAACCGGTTAGTTAAGATATATTTCAAATACTGGATTAAAAAAAAACAACCGGAAATAACGTAAACGCTTCTTTCATTTCTGTTTTTCAGCAGGACAGTGATGAGTTTCCTCCATTGCCACCATCACCGACGGAAGAACCCGAAGTCATACACCAGTTGCACGGTATACGCATCAGCTCACGCAATCGTGGTAGCAATGGGGCACCGAATGGTGCCACCAAGCACGAACAGCTGATACACGGCTACCGAGAGCCAGATCATCCACCTGCAATTCCACCCCATCGTGGACCATCGATAAATACGCTTAAAACACGGTGAGAAGTCACGGTAGAGTGCACTCTAGCCAGAATGGAACATTAACTTCACGCTTTCCTTCCACAGGTCGATGGATGCTGGGTTCAGTAAATCGTACCGCAATGGTTCGTTCGGTTCGTCAACGTCCCCGCACGCCCCCGGTACCCTTCCTCCCGATTTGCCCGGTTGCAACTCGCGACGAAGAGTCATCACCGGTGGCTACCAGAAGCGCACCGCACAAAGTCCCCGCGAGGAAAGATCGCTGCAAACGTCCTGCAGCCTACCGGAGACGCCCATCTTTGCCCGAGGGTAAGCAACCGGTTCCCGGATCTCTTAAACATAAAAAAGGAAAATGAAACACACCACTCTTACTTTTAGCTGTGACATACCAAGAACACCACATCGTCGTGCCCCAGAAGTGCCACCGCACGGTAGCGGAAGTCGTACGGCACCGAGAACAAATTCCACCACCAGCAGTCTCGGATCCTCTGTCGTCGGCATCAGTATGTATTCCCATCTTCCCCGTCTCGGTATCTGTATGTTGCTCTAGTTCGTGAATAATACGCTCAGCTGCACATTTGTTTAAACCCCTTTCACATAACCAATCAACCACCTCGGGTGATGGTGATTTCGGAACGGAAATCAGGGCTCACCAATTTCACACTCTTAACTAACGCCATTCACCATATCGTAACGGCTTTCTTTTTCTCGTTTTTTGTCTGTTTGTTCGTTCATTCCTGGTTTGGCGATACAGGTGCCTCGACCACGATCGGCAGTCGACAACGCAGCATCAGCCAGGCACTGGCAAACGGGGAGATGCTGCGGCTGGCCGGCGGTCCCGCCCGGGGCTGGTACCCGAAGCAGCGCCACCCAAGACCGGCCTCCACCGAGAACCTGGACCGGCTACATCCGCAGGGATCGCTGCGCGCCTGGGAGGCAGCGGGTACGGGTAGCCGCAAACCGCTCACCCTACCACCAAATCTTACACCCAAATTTTTCAACAAGTCACCGCGTGAGGCACTGCGCCGGGTTACTAGTTTGCTCATACGCAAAGGTACGGTAGGGCGATTCTTTCTTTCGTGTTCGCGGGCAATACGCGGAATTTTGCGGTACTCTCCCCCCCCATCGTGTATGTCGTTTCGTGTCTCGTAGTCGTTATCGTGACTGATCGTTTGTTCGTTAAAGCCTTTCCACGTGTTGTACTGAATATCGAAACGCTTTGTCGCGCCGGTTCGTGCTTGATCGTGTCACGTTACGTTTGTTTTAATTGTTGCTCACATTTTTATGTTTTAATCGATTGTTCTCTTCACAACTCAAACCATTCAGTAGCTAATTTGTAATAACGTGCATAGAATAATACTTCAAAACTTTCCCTAACGCTTTTATGACAAGACGCACGTGCATCATCTACCTTCTGCTTTTTTATGTTCCTTTAATTAATACCCCCACAATTTCGTGCTACATAACGTTTGCTTGCTTTTTTTTGCGCTAAATGCTGTTTTAAAAATTTTAAATCTCAAAATTCAAACTGGCAACACTGTCACGAGTCGGTTGCGTACCACATTGTACACAATCTTCTATACAGCTCTGCGTATGCGCAAACTCGACGCCTCGTTCGAGCTGTCAGTTTTGGATGCACGTGGTGTTGTTATTATTGCGATTATCTTCTTGCCCGGCCTGAGAAACTGTAAATTTCTCCACATTCTTAAACGCATTGCCTGTTTGTATTGTTTGCCTTTTGCCGATTATTAAACGTCGCGTTCGTTTACAAAGCGTTTAAAACAGAAGAAAAAATATTATAACTTTCTATATCGCTTTTAAATACGAAAGATAAACATTATATAACAATAGCATGTAGATATAACTCGTACAACATAGAATGTTTCGCTCGATTAAAAACGCGTGCTAAACGAGGAGTGCCCTAACGCGGATAAAATCGTCCTAACCGTATTTTAAAAAAACACACACTCAAAAGACTTGTTAAAAATGACCACCATTGCACATACTGCAGCACTTCCAACCTTTAATCTCACCCCCTATACACGAAAGCAACCTACCCAGAATTTGCACACCACTCCATCCAATCGTAATTTATCGTGCAACACAACACAACACGATCTGTGGAAGGCCTAACTTTTTTATGTTTTTTAAATTAACTATCCACAATATTTAAGTTTATTCAATATGATACAATGATACATGTTTCTATTCATATTTTATCCTTCCATCAGCTCCAAATGGCAAAGACACAAAACGTAATGAAATATATTTCGCCAACATAATAACCGGGCAACAATTAATCAACTTACCAAACTATGCCCCCAATCCTTCCCAGTCGATATTGGCTGGCATTGGTAGTGTTGTGGGTGTGAATCACACACACACACACACACACACACACACACATTCGTACAATCAGTAAGTCCATTGCACTGTGCTGCCGTGTGTGGCGGTTTGCTCGATCAGATCAATCCAATCTGATCTAGTACGCCATGAGCAGGGTACTGAAGCGAGAAACG
>KB692535.1:0-12857 GCA_000349165.1 Anopheles christyi | reverse complement strand
AAACTTTTTACCTAGTTTCTAGGAAAGGGATGCTAGGAAAGGAAAGGGATTTAAAGCGAAAAAAGGTTTGATCATAAAAATTTGTTAAACATTTTGAAGGACGAAAGATATTTCAAATATCATAATAAAAAAAAATGCTAAAGTAAATAAGGATGACCAGGGAATGTAATACTTTATTGACTTTATACTTTATAACTATTTTATCAATTTTATTGCTCTTGTCATATTTGATATTTTTTAAACTGTTGCCGTTTTTTTTTACTGAGAAAGAATATTTATTCCTTTAATTTCTGATTTTACTTTAATTGTTACAGTTATTCTTGTACAATAAATGTTTGTTTGTGTGGATGCAGCTCAAAACTGTCCACAATTGGCTACACATTTGGTGACCCTACAATCGATCCTGATCGTTGTTTCATTCGCACATTTCCTTCTTTTTTATAGGTATCTCCACATTCCTCCCAATCCCATCACACCGTGGGAAATGGATGAAGCAAGCTGTAAATTGGTCGTATTGATTTGATGTTTCCGGTTTTACGGTCCCTCGTAGCCGTTCGTTGCGCACTTTCACCATTTCACCAGCAACGGTTGAATGATAGACAAAACACTCCGTCTGTGGGTGTGTGTGTGTGCGCGCGTGTTCGTTGTGGTGGAATACTTTTGTGAGTGTAGCTGTAGGACACAACACGCCATGTCCAACCGGAATCGATATCGTGGTTCAGCTTTTTTTTTTCCTTTTTTGGGAAGCTGTTTTCGAGCTGTGAGATTGGCTAACGTTGATTTTCACACCATTTCGAATGGCTCGTAGTTGTTGCCGAAGCAACATCAGCTTGTGGAACGTGAGAATCGTGATTATTGTTACCTTTTATCGTTTTTCCTTGTCGGGGTAGGATGGGTTTAGCGGCCTTTCTGGTTGCGATACCGTTCTTCAGCACTATCGCACTTGCACAATTGAAGCATTTGCACGTATATTTTATTTGTCTGACACTGGAAAGTTTCACGATATGCGAATTTAGTAAGCTGACGGTTGATGGGAAAAGTATATGAAAACGACTTTCAACCTTCTTTCGCATTGCGTTGGTGCGTGGACTGTGTTCATGTGTAGATATATTTTTTTGGTCCTTTTGTCTGCCACATTATTTCGATACATGGAAGGTTCGAAAAAGGTACAGACTGTTGTTTGGTTCCTCCTAACTTTCTCCGTTTTCTTTACTGCTATCTTGACTTTGGTGTTATTTTTCGTTTTTGGGATTTTACGCTAACAGGCTGACCTTTCACGTGCTTTTCCTTTCGGTTAGGGGTTTCGTATTTGGTTTCATTCACAGGCCACCCGCCTGTCGGAAGTAAATTTATGTGCAAAACAATGCGCCAATCTTCTGTGTTTCATGGTATACTCCCTTACCTAAACATGGGACATGCGGTATGTTTATGCTGGGGAAAGGGATGGAACAGAAGAAGGAGAAAGCAAGAGGAGTGGAGTGAAAGCGATCCGATCCAGCATAACATTGAAACACAAATGAGCGTTCATGTAAACAGATTTTTCTACTTGATGCCAGAGGTATTAGCTTACTCAGTGGCATTTTATGCAGGTAAGCGTGTTTTGTCCGTCGTTTCTTGTCGAGCTAGAAGTGTCTGAAAGTTTAGCGCAAATATTTCATTTGCACGTTTAGTTTAGTCTATTTTAATGTGACGAATGTTTGACGAATGTCTGACATTGTGTACAAGGTTTAGCAGTAGTTGTTGCCAGCATACACAGTTACCTTCTATACTATTTTTTATTTTGGCTTAATAAGGGCATATTCTTAACGATTAACACAGAAATCTTACAAATCTTTTTTGTTTCACCAAAACAAATTGTTCGATTCATTTTGGTAAGCTGCTGCCAGATCAAAGCCATTGCCAGATAAAACCAACATTCGGAAAAGCATTTGCTTACGAAACAGTTGCTAACTGTCTATTATCGTATTCTAACTTCACAGAGCTCTGTGAAAGAACGATAGCTTATTAACACTTTAACACACACTCCATAAAACTTTCACTATTCAAATTAAGTGCTTTACCGTAGCCTACAAATCCACTTCCCAAATGCTTAACCAAACGGTACGGCAGATTATGCGTGAAACATAAAACATATGAAGCCCCATATTCAGGCTGTCTATGGGTACGACGTCGCTAGAAGCTCATAGGCACATTCACATTTTCAGCGTGCATTAAACTTGAATTGGTTTATCTTTTCTCTAAATTCTCTAAACCCCAACTACCCTCACTGTTATTATTGCTAGTGCAGCCCGAAAATGTGAATTTATCGATAGTTGCTATCAAATACGTTTGCAGCATGCCATGCGTGAAGCAAAAACCATCCACTATCGAAACTGCTCGGAAACTGCTCGAGCGAGACTAATAATTTAATCTAACAAAATCGAACCACTAGGTAGCTAGGTGAGCCCGGTTGGGAGGGACTGAACGGCAGCCGTACATATCTATGTTCCGTAACCCGAAAAAGAAAAGCCTTTTAAACCAGTTTATTATTTGCCAGCGTTGTCGGTGCTGGTATTGCGAAGGGTAAAGCTTATGTTTCTGTATTCAAAATAATCGAACCAGAGTAGCGTAGCAAGAGCGCCTTCTACAGGGACTTCCTCCTTATTGCTAGACGCATAAGGATTGTGATCTTTGATTTTTTGTTTTGCTTGGCAATGTCTAAGCGCTTGCACGGGGTGCCATTTTTCCTTCGACCTTACCTATAACATTTCCAAGGGTAAGCCCTATGGTATGAGCGGTGGGCTTTTTGGTTGATTTTCCGATACGACGTACCTTTCCGGTCGGAAATTGGCTAAGAAAATGGCCTCCCATCTGCCGATTTGTGTGTGCGGGATTAAAACTCGATGATTTCCTAGTCAACCTCCAAACCAAAACCGTGGGCCGTTGTCTTTTTGCCGCAAAAGATCATATGGATTTCCGCTTGTTCTGGAGAAAGTTTTTCACCGGCACTCAATAAGAGCTGCGGGTTGATGGTTTGTGCGTGCGTGCGAAGGGTGAAAAGTTGGCAGTCAGCAATATTGTCAAGTTCTTTTGTAATGATCGGTGGTGGAATTTCGGAGGATGCTGCACCGGTGAGCGTATGGGTAGTGGTATAAAAGGTCACACAGACATACCGAAGCTAGTTGAAACGTATATTTTTTAGAACGGCAAAAAGACGCCCCACCAGAAAGGTACGACGCTACGAGAGAAAGTGAGGTTGTGAGATTTTTTTTTTCTTTCTTCTTCAATGTTCATCCCGAACCCGGTCGGAGCGAGTTGAACGCGTAATCCTCGATTTTCAACCAATCGAGCGGAAGAGATGTTAAGCCGACGAAAAGTAAAGCTTTTGGCTACGGAAGCGACTTTCCTTCCGGTACGTTTGTTGGGATTTTTGGGAGGGCTTTTTTTCTCTCTTGTACTTCCCATGCGTTGGTTGTTGTCACTGGAGTTTACCGTAAAGGGGTAACGGGGGTAAAAATGTTTTATCTAGCGCAAATGGGTGCTGGCCTATTATGTGTGAGGGTTTGCGTGTATGTTAGGTGGAGTGAAAATTAAGTAAAAGTTTCCACTAGATGAGATTTGTGTTGCTGCGGGTGCCGAAATGATTGCCGCTGGATTAAGTCCTAAATTGATAGACAACTTGAGGTTTCGTTGGTATTGGCAAGGGGTTTGAAGACCATTTAACGGAATGGAAATCGGAAGGAAAAGGAAAAAAAGGTGAAATAAATTTGGCGCCCGTGCTGGGTGTTGTTTAATACAAAAACCTTGTTTAAATGATAAATTCCTTTTTCAAGGCAGCTGATAGTGTAATACAACAATATTTAAAACAAAGTGTTAACCTTTGTTCCAAACTAAAGTTGTCAAACTCTTGCAAAGCACACTATTCACTCACTCACAGGTGACACAACACAGAGACACGCTCTTTACATCAAACATTCGTCGGACGGAAGTTCTGCCCGTGTCTAATTGAAAATAAATATTGTTCCATTTTATTAACACTCACCCGAATCCCGTTCTCGGCCGATTGGATTTGCAGCTGTTCATTTAATGCTCTTCCCTTCCTTATTGTTTTTTTTGTAACAGTCCTCGCTCCATCGTGTCTCTTCATCGGACGCATAAATTCCCCTTACGGATGCCTACTGGTAGCTTGTTGGAAAATCAATTCAACTGTACGTGTACAGTTTCCTTTCCACACTTGCGCCGGACGGAAGGTGATTCCGGGATCCGTAATCCGCAATATTACGACACGCGTGTGTGTGTGTGTGAGAATATAAGCTCCCATGCAGGAAGGGGAAAACACTGGTAGGTACCGTTTTTGCTCGGCAGCCAATTGTTATTCTTAGCTTTCATTTTATGAATTGTCCGTGTTCATAGAGCACACATCGGCCCGAGTACGATAAAGCTCAACTCGAGCATCACGGGACGAACTGTGGAGGAGTAATGGAAAACCCGGTCAAACACGGAAGTTCATTTTGGTCGTGTGACGCAAAATTCCGTACCTTACCGATACCAATTCAGCATAAACACACTCGTACGCACGTAACCCGACACCACCTGTCTGCTCCTGCTCTGAACCAAACCGTCCGTATGCTGAGCACCATAAATATCGCCGTTACATGCGATTCATTTAATGGTAATTTATTGTAATTGTTTTCATTGCCGACGAAAATCGTAGTCGACGACTCTCGTCGCTGCCTAAAAGCGGAGAGCTATCGTAACGGGCCCAAACGTGCCCAACCCGTTACCGAAGTACGAGCCCGGTACGTTCGGTTTCCACTTTTCATCGCGCCTCACGTACTAGTGAAGAAGTGTGAGGGAGGGGGGTGGCTGGAAGGGGGAGATGGAGGAACAGTGGTGATTGCTCCTCGTGCCAACAATAGGGCAGGAACTTATTTAAAGTTTCATCAAGTCCTCCAACAATAGCACACTTTAGCTCCCTTTGGTAGGTAGTTTGAGTCGGGGAACTTGGTTGCAGCAAGGAGAAGAATGAAGCGAACGTGTTACAGGAAGGCAAAACTAAATGAGAAACAGGAGGTAATAAAGCGGGGCAGCAAAAGATGAACTGTACGGGTGCGTCTACTTACAATAGCAAAAGCAGATTAAGGTCGAGTAGGCTATTAAAGGCAGAAGAAGCTCGATAACATCTCGAACTAGATTCCGTTTTCCACGAGAATGCTGGAAAAGTGTGTGAGGGTGCGGACGGTGGATGGAAAAGTTTTGCAACACTTGCATCGCTCGCAAAACTTGGCGGGATTATTTGTGTTAAATCTTAATCACACAAAACGGTGGCGAAGGTCAAGTTTGGCTTTGCACCCGTGGAGTAGAATTTGTGTTTGTAAAGTGCTTGTAAGCGAATATGTGCACGGGTGTTGGTAGCTCTCTGATTTGCTTGAGAGGAGGTTGGGTTTGAATTGAAAGATGGATATATTGGAGTGTATTTTCCGTGTTTGTAATCAATGGTTTGTTTGTTTTCATACACTGATTTACCAACCGATGTGGCAATTTTCAATTATCTTCTATTTCTATGTGTTATGAAAGAATATAATACTAATTTCTGTATGGCGAATTGTTTGCTGGCAACTAATATAAAAAATATGTTAAAAGATTAATTTTTTAGTTGGTCGAGTAAAACTGTGATTTAAAATTCACAGTAAAGGGATAGAAAACCAGTGGTGTAAAATAATGTATCCGCCTGAGGGTACTGAAAACTATCAAACTGACTGCATCGTACGACGGTACCCAGTGCCCACAGTAACCTCATGGTGCTGATTGAAAAATTCCTATCCAATTACGTTCACCTTCGACGTACGATCGATCCATTCGCTTTACAAGCTTTTCTCTCTTCACAGATTGCAAACAATCCATTCGATTTCCGAGTGGCTAGGCACACAAACAAACGCACACATACACATCTTATCAGAGTGCATTGTTAGCACTGTTATCGGTTGCCACACATTACTTGCCACAGCTGGGCTTGGGTGTGACCACTTGTTTCACCCTTTTACTGGCCATTCCCGCCTTAATGCAGCTCGAGATTGGTCGCTTATCGCTTGTATTACGTCAACGATTGCTACCCTTTCTTTTCACTCACACACACACTCTCTCTTTCTCGCTTTTTACTGTTCTCAACAAAAGGGCGTTCGGGTTGAATGCAACTGACCGATGATTAGGTTTTACCTCCGCTTCCTCAGTAAGGATGTACCCTGTTTCTCAATTTTTTGTCCACCGCTCTCATAACCAATTTAGCAAAAGGCTCAGGACTCAGGGTCAGGTGCATAAAACGTTTTTCCTAAGTATATAAATGTGAGCCTGGCTACTAGCGTCTGTGTGTACTATCCATATCGTTGAACAAATAAGGGCTAGTGTGTGTGTGTGTTCGTCCATTTCGATAGCGTTTGGAAAGTTTTGCTATCTCGATGGTAATGCGTTAGGTGCACGGTGCCACGGTTTCATAAGAGCGCTAATGGTCAATGGGTTGGTGGGCTGGTGTGGATAGCGGAAGTGTTTCTGCAAATTTGCCACTATTGTAGTTTTATCGCTTTTAATCGATTCGGAAAACACTAATCATTATAAAGTGGTGCATGAGCGGTGTGTGTGTTGGAGAGAAATAATGTGTTTTATATTAAAATTTGTCACCGTCTCCGGGTGGTCAGAGTAGCCGAGCGAAACCGATCGCACTGTCTCTGGTTAATTTATTCGCTTCGAGATGTATGTAATTATATATTTATGGCTGCGTGTGATGATGATAAGAATCATAACATTATGAGTGGATTGAAAGAATGGCGTTCAAAATCGGGATATATTGGGGCTTTTGGTTGGTGTTTATAGCACGAGTGGTCATGTTGTTGGCTTTCAAAGATGTTTGTAACTAGGATTTATTGTAGAAAACGAAAATGCGATGTAAAATAATGCAATCAAATCCTGACATAAATATGCTGCGTGTTTTCCAACTTACTGCTTGGTTCCCCAAAAACGAAAGCCACAAAAGCCATGGTTAAGGTTTAAAACATAATACAATAACAGGTGGAAAACATAATTCGTGTTTTCCGCCTTTGACCTTTACCAATAAATCCTGAACAATACGGTGCCAAAAGGCAGGTTGTTTGGGAAATTTGTTTTTCTTTTATTGAACAGGTCGGTTGGGTTTTGGCTGTGTTCTCCGACCCAAAAGGGTGATTATATATTCTGAACGATAAATCCGGCAATAAAATCACAGATCAGCTACTGCTATTTTTTTATTCAAATAAAACAAAACAACAAAAGCAACAACTCTGTCCACATCCTGCCTTTAAATTGCGGAGTGGTAGAATAGCAAGATAACAGCTGTGTTAATGTGGCTCGTTATTGTGGATTAGGATGCAATTTGTGACAATAATTGAATCGCTGCACAAGTCGCGTGTGTTTGGTTGCGTTAGCTGCCTGTACTGGGTGCAATTTTGCAATACACGGACACGCGGAATTGTGTTCGCTTTATAACGAATAAAAGCGTACACTCGACCTGGAGGCGCTATTATGAGGCGGGGGCTTTATTTGCGTAGTTGCGAACGTGTTTGCTTTACATTGCGGTTTATTATGGGACGATTAGTGCTGGTTTACATGTCCGGTGCTAGTGTTTGCAGCGTTTTTTGGGTGGTGAAAAGTTTTTACCCCAAATTGCACAGTGCGCAAGATGGGTGGGCAAGCAGCTACGGATGATTGGCAGTCGATCGATGGTGGGAAGTGTATGTGTCGGTGTATTTTTCATGTTGTCCAGGTGCTTCATTGGCCTTTTCAATAGTAATACTTGTGTCATGTCTGGAGGTTTTTCAGGTGAAGGTCGCGGTGTTGTTTGATAAACGATTGGAAAAAAATAGAAAAATATTTAGTTGCAACAAAGATAACAACATTATTACCTTCTGCTTGTTTCTGTGGAATTGAATTCTAATTTTTATTCATTGCTTGCCTCACGCAACATGACTTTTTTTTTGGTATTCTCACGTGTTAAAGCCCATCAATGTTTTAACTTCCACTTAACAAGACATTTTGAAAGAAAAGGCAAGCTTTCAGGGAAACATTATTTATTTACCCGTACCGACCTCACCTTCCGCAAACCTCATCACCGTAACCACCCGAAAGTATCAACGTATCCAGCGTATCTCGAACCATAGCCTAGGATTAAATATTAAAGTTCCCGGGGGCCGGAAGCTTTTAAACCAGAATCATAGTTCAGTCGTCTTTGCGTGCCTCCGAGCTTATGAATTTTTCATTAAACTCCAACCGGCCACCCCCTCGAGCCGAGTGTCCCGTGTCCCTGCATCCGTGTTTCGATTAACATTTTGGGTGTGTATGGTATGCTGGAGAGTGAAAAAAAGCTTTCGATTGCATAAGCGGCCAACATGCATGATGAGAGCAGATGTTTTACCATCACTTAACATTTTCGCCGGAAAAAAAACAGCAACCAGAACCTCGATCGGAGGGCCATCTGGTGATCCCATACCAGGGCTAGTTCAGTCGTCAAGTGTACGTACGGTTTATTAATGAAGTGAAATTGGCCTCCAAAAACTGTGTGGTGCCTTTTTTCATCAAGTGCAGGTTTTTTTTAGCTCGATTTTCCCGAACGGTAATACACGTTCACCATAGGAAAATCATATTAATTACGCTTAATGTTCGTTAATTATCTCTCCTCTCTTACCTTAGCTTCGATGGGTACATTCTTGTTTGAGAAAGCTGATGTTTGGTGCTCCTGCAAAGCCAGTTGATACATGTTTTTTGTGTACTTTTTTTTTTCGTTTTCTTTAACACGCCACTAGGCGCCTCCATTTCTATGGCGATTGCAACTGCATGTTGGTATGACGTTTGTATGCACGCATGCATACAATCCGCCCTCTCTGTTACTACTGGGCTCACCGAACGGGCGTAACAGTAAACATTGCATAACTGCATGTTTGCAATAGCTCCTGGAATGTGTCCCCGGGTCACGAAAGTACTGTTTCCCTCTGGCCTGTACTGTACAATCAGGTGTGCCAGCCCCGTTGTATCGTGTTGAAATTGAACGTACATTGGAGCATTCAGTTTCTGTAAGCGGAGCGGCAGATTGCTGTACTGTTGTTGTTCGAGAAATTATGTACCACCGCTAGCAGAGCTTTCGTGTGTAAGCCCAGTGGCATCCCGAGCCCTTGTACTAGCCGTCGACGCCGTTACCATACCATTCCGTGCACGTGTATAGCTTCCTTGCCGGGAGATGAAACGGAACTCGTGGGGGCAGTAGAACGTTGCACATGGCCATTTAATCGACGGTTCGGCGTGTGCGTGCAAGTGCTTGTAAGCGTAATTATCACTCTCTTTGGGATAATTGTTGACCATCTAGTGGATCTTTGGCTGGCGCGAACTACCATTTCGGGTGATGTCGTTAGCGATTAGCGCTGTGTCGGTGGGTGCAGTACGGTGGGCGGATGAATTGTAACTTGCAGATTTTGACGCACGAACTGACACGGGTGTGTTGATGCACGTTGAAGTAACTGTTGATGTAGGGAACAGTGTGAAAGTGCACAGTTCGCGCGGCATCGATATGACACACCGATGATGGTGATTATGTTGATGTGGATTCCATGTAGTCGGGCGGAAGCGCCTGCCAGCGTCGGCCGATACCGGTGTACTGTGCCCGAGGGCCGTTGGCACATGCAACACGCATAAATCAATTGCGACCGGTGGCGCTAGTTGCAGGCGAGCGTTGTTTTATGGCAATGGGACATGGCATTGATTGCTTAGGGGGGTTTGGACCTCTTACATGTGACAATTTCATTCAGTTGGTACATTTAATTAATCGATCAGGTTTTGCTTCCTTTGTGATCTTGTGTTTCGTTGAAGAAGTTTATATTAACTGCAAATTTCGAATAGTTGTACTATGTTATTAATCACAATCAATTTCACATCAATTTTATCACAAAACAGCATGAAATTATTGAACGATTTAAAGTAAATGATAAGCTAATACATAAGTTATTGTTCGATTTAAAACAAAACATAAGGAAAAGAAAAATAAACATATTTTGCATAACATTTCATAATAACTCATCGATAAAATGCCTGCATCTTCCGTCGAGCATGAATTTCCACTTAACCTTCACAACCAACACCTACCGGCGCCAAATGGAACTAGAAAAAATCACATTCCGCCCCTTTTTTTTGTACATCTAACGTTCGCGTAGAAAACGTTCGTCAAACACGTCAAGTTTTCGTCAATCGTTTTCACGCATGAACGGAGAGGTTGTATTTTTTGGCAATGAAATACCAACCGGCATGCGAAAATCGTGCTGGTTTCGGTTTCATTTCCAATCGACCTGGAAGTCGTTCGACCATCAAACCGGCTGGTTGTGTTTTGGTTCGTGTGCACGTATTCACGAGAAAGCTAACCAGGGGGGGGGATTGTATATGGGTGCTATTTTTGGGACAATAATGGTTATGGGCGCTCTTACATCCACTAGGCTTCGCCCCCTTTGCAGAAATGATCGTACGGTTGCTAGTATCGTTTAACGGCACACTAACTGTTTTGATCGTTATAATGCTTACGCATGCATTTGTGCGGATGCGGTTAGGATCGATTTTCCAATCCATTCCGCTTGAAAGTGCACGCAGAATAGGAATGTATTTCATGATTTTTTAATTCATGGTGTAATTTAACTAAATGTAATGTGTGGCTTACGGTGGCATATGATTGGCACTGCTAGTGAGGTGTTGATGATGGTGTAAATGGGTGTTGTTTATGGTTAGTGGAGTTGACAGTGCGTGACGATGCGTACTGATTGCCTTACCACAAATTGTTTTATTTTAGTCGGTTCGCTTTTGTGGACTTTTCGTAACAAATGTACATTGGAAAACAATAAAACAAACCAATTGATGTTCTTTTTTAATGTTTTTTTTTGCGAAGTACACTCTCTCTCGTTCGTTCTTGTTAAATTTATCTTTTACAATTGTTTCATAAAAGTATGAATATTGAGTATTTATACTGAGTTTAGTATGGTGAGTTATTGTTTATCATCTCAGCACTATTCCATACATCCGTGTTCTTTGTACACAATATGCTATTTCCTGTTGCAAACATATGCTCTATTCTTCCAACTAAGGTATTCATTCAACCTCCACCATGACACAAAGAGAATACATGTTGATAGGAAGTATATCGGTAAGATAGCTTCCTGTAAACTTTCACCTTAACGTATTGCTTCTGCCAACAAACTGACTTCATAATTTTACACCATACCGAGGAAGGACATCTCCTCGCCGTGCCCATGATTCACGCCCTCCCAGACTGGCGCGTTTGCCAGCGAGATCTCTTCGACAGCGGACACGGCAACATCGTCATCATTGTCGGCGACGGTGTTTATGATGTTATTTGTCGCGTGTGGCAGCAGCACACGGTTCGTGCATGTTCGCTACTCCACGCTTCTCAAGACGCGTCCCACACCCAAACATCCAGGGACTGGTGAAGTATCGCATGAAACATAAGTATGGTAGTATGTGTGTATATGTGTGTTTGCCTTTCCTCAAGGAATAATGTCCTTTGATCGTCCTCTTGAGTGTGTGCACACATTATCCAGTGTATCACAGCACAAGGACACACATACACTACGCTCAAACTGTGACAGCAAAATAGTGGATAGAGTGACTCTCCACCATCAACATATGGAGCCTTTGTGGGAGCTTGCTTGTTGAAAAGGTCCTTTGAACGTCCTGCTCAAAAGTGACGATGTTTTTTTAGCAACACAGTTAAGGAGTGTGCGAGGATCACTCGTCTATGGGGCACTATGGACAAGTTTCGTTTTGGCCAATGACACGTCACTTTGGCCAGGTTTTTGTTTCTCCTTTCAACCAGGTAATATTCGCGTTGTAACATTGAAGGAGAGAGAAAAAGGTAGAGGATAGGATTGTGAAGGTTACGGAATGTGTACTTCACAGCATGATCTTTAGAAATTGTAGGAGGTGTAAGGTCGTGTGGTAGTATCCAACAATAAAGGGTGTGAGATATCGTGCAAAAAACAAAATCTCACTAACCTACCCATAAACGCATACCCTGAGATAAATTAATGCTCTGCTACAATGAAGATAAATCGTTAATGGGGAAACGAGTGGTTAAAGTGTTAAATAAATTAAACGCTTTGCTGTGGCTTATGATACATACACGGGGTAAGAAGGTGGTTGTACACTGTGTGAGAGAGGTATGACATTAATTAGATCTCGTGTGTACGTGCAGTCGGCCATGAGGAGGGTAATGAGCTTAGTTAATTTGCTTATTAAAGGCTGGAAGAGGTAGAGAGAAGGATATTTGTCTGCTGCGCTGTCTGTATAGGATGGTGTATAAATATTCATAATTTAATATGGAAGCAGATAAGCGGTGAGCAGGTGATTGAAATAATTAGGAGAAGACTTATTCCCCTAGAAATTTGACGGGCAGAAAGAGGGGTTTATCGTCGATTGAAGGTTGGTTGAAGATCAATAAGTGAAATTGTATATTTAAAAAAATAATCTGTCCACAGAAATTTCCATTGTTATTATGGCTTAAATATTCAACCATCGCAAATTGCACAAATATACCCATTAGGTTCGAAACTTCAACACAAAGGGTGTGGAAAATTTCACACACCGAGCCGAACGAAATGCCGCACGAAATCAACTC
Source organism: Anopheles christyi (assembly GCA_000349165.1). Lineage (NCBI taxonomy): Eukaryota > Metazoa > Arthropoda > Insecta > Diptera > Culicidae > Anopheles > Anopheles christyi. The sequence goes on along the minus strand of KB692535.1, from coordinate 187 downwards.
TATCGGAAGCAGCTAAAATTTCCTTTTCCTTAGCCCCTTTCCTCAAGCAAACATCATTATCTGCCCAGCCACAGCAAGTTTCGATCGAATACACCTAAAGGTGTAGTGGCGTGCGAGTGTATCAGTTCGTGTAATGATGGGACGTACGGGGTTTTACCCAACGGTATACACACACACACACACACAC
>KB692534.1:0-34774 GCA_000349165.1 Anopheles christyi | reverse complement strand
GCTCTTCCTGCTCACGATCGTCGTACGATCCTTTTACTGCATTCTCCTCTTCTAGATCGCCATCCTCATCATCTTCACTACTATCCTGTGCTTCATTTTCTTCTTCTTCTTCTTCGCCATCATCATCATCATTTTCCTCCGAATTGGTCTCATCATCTACACCTGCTGACGACTCACCCTCTTCATCCTAGTATCATTAAGTTTAAAAGCACCATAAATGTGTTGCATACATAAATACATGTTGAAAGCCATGACTAAATGGATAGTACACAAAACAAAGAACAAAACAAGCCGATACAAGAGGAACGAAGGTACGGAGATGATCAGTGATCAGCACATATACGGTACAACAAGCGAGAATGGTTGGTAGGTTCGTGTGGAAAACGACGGGTGGGAAAACAGTAAGCTTTCGCGAGTCAGGTGAACATATTGACATGGTCTGATAAACGAGGTGTGTGTAGTAATAGAAAAGGGGCAATTTTATATGGTACAATAAATTTACCTCTTCCTCCTCCTGCTCTTCAGCAGCATCTGCTTCCGCTTCCTGGCTATCGGTAGCTTCCTCTGCCGATTCAGTAACTTCCTCCGTAGCTACATCCTCGCTCTCATCTTCCTCCTCATCGTCATCTTCTTCGGCAGCTTCTTCTTCTTCTGTGGCGTCCTCCAGCACCTGATTGGCAGATTCCTCTGAGGTCAACTCGTCGGATTCCGCCGGAACCTCTTCGGACACTACTTCCGATGCCTCTTCCGATTGCACATTTTCCTCCGTAACGTTTTCTTCTTCCTGATCCTCGGTCTGATCTTCCGTCGTCGCTTCCTCCTCGGAAGCTGCCGGTTCGGTTTCCTCCGATGCTTCTACATTTTCCGAACCATTGTCGTCGACGGTCGGTTCCGAATCGGCCGCTTCGTCCTCTGCGGTGTCCGCGAACAGCTGCTCCTGCACCTCTTCCGAGGGAGTTATCTCTTCGGTAGCATCGTCCGTAGCCGTGTCCGTTTCCTCGGTGCTTACCTCCTCCGCTGCGGTGTTGTCTTCCTCCTCCTGGCTTGTCACATCGATCGTATTCTCTATACTGGCATTTTCATCAACACCTTCCGCTAGAACGAATGTTTACGTTTAGAACGTTAGCAGGCATTTCCCCGTGTGATTCCCGCGAGTTTGCTACCTGATTCGGACTTGAGATCTTGAATTGCTTTCTCAATGTAAGGTCTGCATTCGTACTCGGTGGGCGTTTCGGCTTGCACCTGTAATCCTGTGCAAAAAGAAAAAAATGCGTGTGGAGGAATAAAAATATTAGAAATTTCTGTGAACATACCACCGTAAGATTTGAGTTAGATTTTAAATAGATCATGAAATATTTCATGCACATACACCTCGAACTCTTCTAGTTTACTCGTGGATATCGTATTGCAGCACGATCTCGTGTGATACGCCATGTATCGTTATCAGACTGCTGAGCGAACCTTGCTCACAGATGTCGTTTGAAATCGGTTTGATCACACGCAGATGGCGCTTCTTGACACGTCCTATTTCCATCGAAGCTGTATTAATCTCTATTTTAAAAATAGTGACCCTGACGGAAACAGTCTTGCGCGTTTCGTCAATGGATGGCACAACACTGGACCATGAAAATGTGTGTCAAGATCATACAGAGTGACAGTTGTGACGCCAACAGAACCATTCAACAGGATCGAACAGTTGAGCCAGATGCAGTTTTGTTTCACAACGATATTTTCATGCAATGGGAAAATATTCCAGCTTCGGAAAATGAAAGGAAGCGTTTTCCTTTTCTAATTTTACATAATTTCATTTATTTACGCTAGAAACCATCGTGCGTTGCAACTGTCTCCTGAACGATCTGGCAGTGATCCCGTCTTTTGTATGATGGCATTCCATCGTACGTAACCGTGTCATGCTAGTTATTATCAAACTGAAAATCTTAGCATAGAAATTTCTCACGCCTGTCGGCGTTTAATTATAGAAAAGAGCAATTAAAGAAAGATTTTTGTGTTGCGCCTGGCGCACGTCTGCTGTTACCAGAAAACTCGTGGAACGTAACGGTTTATCGAACTCGACTCATGGGAAGACACTGAATTCCTTTGAAGTATGAGGTAATTTTTATTTAAATTTAGTCTTCAATTTGCTATTGATGACTGGCAAACCATCGAACCATAATACATCCACACACCAGCTGACCAGCTATTGATAAAGTAGATGTACAAAAACAAAAAGGCGTTCGTACAATTGAGTGAGTGGGGGTTGGTCAACTTCTCAGGAGGGGCCACGTAAACCGTCCGCAGATTGGACTATGACAACAGAGAGAGAGAGGCTCCTAAAAATATCCTTTTAGGCAGCTCGTCTCCAAACGTCTGCTCGCTGCTAGAAGCAGCGCGGTGATGAAAGAACAACGGTCCGTCGTATCTTGTGTGTGAGTAAGCCGATAATTGAAGTTCTTCCCCTTTCATGAGGAGTGCGTCCCCGGTGGTTGGTTGTCGTTCATCAAGGCCGGCAGTGAATTTATTACCGATTTAGCAACATGGCATTGTTTGAAAAAAATATTACCCTTTGCTCTAGACGCTCGCTCACCGGCGGGTCCGGGGAGCTGTCGTATATTAGCGCACTGTCAAATTATGGTTCACTCATGTCATACTCGGTCAGCGTTGAAACATGAAAAGACATTTTTCTGTTTGGCACTTGAATCTAGAATCAGCCACGGGGGATTTTGAACTGGCGAGGGCGCCACAAGAACGCATCGAAAAGAAATAAAAGATGTCTCATTTTTTATTTCGCTTGTGAAATTAAAAATCAAATCCTTAGTTGCTGTGTTTTTTGGCAAGCCAAAAAGGCACGGAAAACCCCCGCACCAGAGTGTTCACTAGTGTGCACGGTATATATATCCATGTCTAGAAGCTCGCCGCAAGCCCGTAGGAAGGAGTTCGGAATAGGTTAAAAATAAATCCCTAACCTCTTGCCTTGGACGACCCAACACACCGTCCAAGACCATCGTCATCATCATCATCATCATCAGCATTGCTAGCATCACCGTCTTTTTCGGCTTTTCGAACACAAACTGCCGCTGCTGCTGTTTGCCGCGTTTCGCGATACGATCGCGCATATTCCACCAGGCCCACACCAGGGAGTTGCATAATAAAATTATATAACTTGCAATTTTCACTACATTTTCTACCACCGCCAATGGTGGTGGTAGCATCATCTTCTTTCCTGCGCTTTGCACTTGACTCGCATTCTTGCCAGCTGATTCTTCTTGCTTTCTTCCTTTTTGTGTGTGTGTTTGCAGTATTTTTTTTTTTGTCTAGACGTACTTACCCGCTGTACTTAGGGTAAACAGCGCTAGGCCCAACAGGACCCACACTGAAAGTCGTCGCATGGTTGCTCACTTCGTTTGCGGTTTAGCCTTATTCCACTTATACATATATGACTGTAAAATGGGTAGTGACGGGGTAGGGGAGAAGAAAAAACACATTATTCTATTGCACAGTCTAAACTGATCACTTATGACACATTTCTTAAGTTCTACACTAATTGTGTTGAGAATTTATTTTCTCTCTTAATTATAATTTCTTTTTATTTTAAATTCAAACACAAGGGTTCACAAATGTTTCACACGTTATTTTTTTAAATAGTATGTATAATTTAGCAATCAGCACTATATATTTCTTTTCCATGCCTTTTTTATTTCATTTTTATTTGCATTTTAATTGTATTAATCACACTGCACAACAGCACAAAACACTTTGTTACTATTTGCTATTGTTTTGGCTGCATCTGATGGTGAAGATTTATTTAATTCCACAAACTTTTTTTTGTCGGTAAATAAATCTTAAAACTTGTAACTATTTTTTATGAAAACTATGCGCCTCCTCACTGTTCACAATCGCACAGACAGGATCAGCAGCACAAACTGTGGCAGGTTAAATTGTTAACTTGCAAACAAACAAAAAACAACACACAAAAATTACCGCAATGTAGATCACGTACAACGTGCGTCTCGGACGATGCTCGAAGATTCACTCACTGGCCAAAACCCGGTCGGTCGGTCGGTTGGCTGCTAGCGCGGCTAAGGTGGTTGCCGTTTTTCCTCACCCAAAAAATCTCAATCTCCCTTAGTGGTGTTCTGTGCATCCGTTCTCCCCGGCATTGCTCTGGGCTGAGCAAATCGTCACGAGGAAGGGGCGCGGTATGCCGGTGAACCAGGACCTGGGCTGACGTACGCCAGCACGGAACGCTTCGGTCGGAGAAGAGCAGCAAATCGGCAGTCGCTAGCGAACCAAGAGAGTTTAAAGTATGCGCAAAAGTGAGTGAGTGAGCTCGCGCTGCTGCTACCTCCATGGTTAATTTTAGAGATATAAGACACAAAAAATAGCACAAGTAGCGAAATACAGGGAACATGGGACGAACACGGTGTCGGTGTGTCCGGTAGATAGATATGGGAGTTTGTCTGACAAATTCGCGATGCTGGCGGGAAGGTTTGTAATAGAATAAATGAAGGAGCACGTGTTAAATGTTTTGTGTTTTTTGAGTGGTTGATGTTTATTGTTCAAAAAAGTGGTGTGTATTATGATCACAATTCCAGTATTTAATGTGCAAAACCATTCGTCAGTAAGCAATCTGTTAGGTTTGCCACCGGAACGGACGGAAATTCGAAGCATGTGTCAGTCTCGAGTACTTGCTGCTCTTTCCACGCATGAGTGCTCTAACGCAACTTGTTAGCCCGCCCGTTGAAAGATGGAGGAATTTCAAGCTAACGCGGGATTACCCTGCGCTTACGTGTTGTTAATTAATTTGCGCCGTTGTTCTGGCAGCGGCTCAGAATAATTGTAACCGGTTTAGTGTGTTTTTTTTTAAATCCCTTACAAATAACAGCTGACCCATGATTGTGAACAGCGACCAAAGACACGGTCCTTATGTAAAGCGTGCATTTTAGTTTATTTTTATGCAATACGTATGCGTATACAATGTGCGTGTTATGTGAACGCTGTTTCGCTAATCCATGCCGGTTGCATTGATTTCCCTGCTCTCCGTAGTAGAGACGAAAATGTGCCAATCCTTGATCTTCGTTTCGTCGTGATACTTAGAGAGATATCTAGTCAACGGAAATGGTTCCCCGCAAGCACCCCTGTAGTCGTCCAAATCGAGCGAGAACGCGTACAGCCCACCTAGGCCCTTCCGCTTGACGTAGTTGATCTTTTCCTGCAGCGACCGCTCGTCTTCGTACCCGATCCACGTCGTTTCTGTGTAGGCGTACGGGCACAGTCCCACATCGTCCCACTTCTTCATCCACTCGCTGCTGGTAAGATTCTGACAAAACTCGCAATATCCCAGATATCCCGGCTCATTGCTGTATGGGCCTGGATCGCCGGCACCGATCGTAACCGCACCGATCGTATTATCAAGCGGATCGTCCAGTAGGTACGTGCGACCAAACAGTGCAACCCCGAGCGTTACCTTTTCCGGCGGGCAACCCTTCTCGAGCCAATCCTGCACCCCTTCGCCGACGTTCACGTGCTCAAAGCTTTCCATTACCAGATCGTTCGGCCGTGGTGCTAGCGGACTGTGCACGTCGGCAAAATTATTCCACCAGCCGCGCAAATCATACCCGACCATGTGCACGAAGTCGGCGGCCTCGCACAGCTCCTCCTGATGATACCCGATCGCCATGCGCGAGATGTCCACCGGTACCTGTATGACCACCTCGTACTGTTTCTTCTCCTCCCGTATGACCTTAGCGAGCTCGGACACTAGGTAAAGGAAGGTGTCCTTGTCTTCGACTACACCGCCACGATCAAAGTTCCCCGGATAAAGCCACACCAGCTCAATGCCATCGAGCCGATACTGGTGCAGAAACTTGATAACGCTACCGATGAACTGATTGCGCCGGTTGCGAAACTTTGCCATCTCGCTAAACCTGGCACCACCGTGCGCCCACCCACCGACCGCTATCAGCAGCTTCAGGTGCGGGAACTTATCCTTGAGGGCAGCGAACCGTTCCAAAGCTTGCTCGCCAATGTCGTACTCGGGCTGCATCAGTTCCAGCTGGTAGGACGTCTCATTAACACCCAGGAAGTTGTAGACGACGTGCGAACAAAGGTGTCCCGGGATGTCGTTGATCTGGAAGGAACCTTCATCTGGGCGATCGCGCGACCACGTCGTATAGTGGCAGACGAAACGAGTTTCAGCAGCTGAGAAGAATGCACAAGTAACGCGTTTTTAAAAAAGACGAAAAGTGAGGTTTCAAAGGGCAGAGAGAAAGAGAGAAAGATAGTGAGAGAGAGAGATAGGGAACAAAAAACCTTCTTACCCGACGCAAGGCTGCACACGAGAAGCGCCAAGGCAGCTAGGAAGCACTTCATTATGAATGATTACCAATTTACACCTTTTTCTTTATTTGTTTTAGAAGCACAATGAAAGGAACATTATTTTCACTCCAAGGATTTTTCAGTTGTGGCACAAAAATTTAAGAGAAAAAACCCTCTCCGAAAAACCCGATGCGTGTTGACGCGCCGGCGTCTGAGTAAAGTATGGAGCGCAAGCCTGCAGCGCACCAACAACTTCACTCGCCACTGAAGTCGTAATGCCGGGTTTATTTGAAAAAACCTGTTCGTTTGGTAAACAGTAGAGGGGAAATTCTGGGCAATCAAGCCGATCAGATTGTATCAGCGTACGAACGTAGGGAACGAAGGCAAAAACAAAAACAAAACCATAATATTATTGGTTGTAGTTGTTGCTTGAGCCTGTTCATTTGGAATTCATTACCTACGGGAAGGTACTTCACTGGATGTTAGGTCGGTAGCGGTCCACTTCTAGTTTGATGATTCACTGCACAGCGTTCTTGTGTCAATGGAAAAGCAAGACTCTTAAAATTAGTAAAAGAAGCTTACAGCAAAGCTGTTGGTTGCCTTTACGTATATGTTTGTGTTCCTGATATACCACAATTATCGCTCCAATCTAATCGTCTTATGCACTATTGTGATTTGAAGACTTGAGTGAAGTCAAACATACTTGAAGCTCGATCAACATGGAAAAGTCGTAGTAAGAAAAACAGCTTTTTTTGGAAATCAGCTAAAACGAATATTAATTGTTGTGTTCAATGGTTGTAATTAATTTTTCCGAAAATTAATTTTAATTTACATATTCACGGTACCTAGAATCGCATCTTAAGTGCTAATTTGGCACATGTATGTCGTCACTGAACTCAATTCACTCACAAACACCTTAGCTTTTAATGTCACCGTACAAAATTCATAAACAGCAACATTTTTTTCGGATTGACTATTCAAAGTTGATACAAGAGCGTTGCAATAAATTTGCTGGCAATGTTGGAGCACTTTAATAAACACCAGAGGAAATAGGAAGATACATGATCTACACTCCATGCGCGTAGGTCACATGCAGGCGTCACATCACTTTCAGCACAATGAAATAGAACACAAAAGGGGATTGGGTTTTCCTCCTCCAAGATTGATACCGTTACACTAAAATACAAATGCCATCGGATCACACTCTAGGCAAGATCGCAAGGCTCACGGAATGCCGCAAAATCATCACCCGGTGCGCACAGTTTCTTCGGCTTGTACGCATTACGTAGCGCAGTTAGCAGCGGATATGGTGCACCACACTTGCCCCGATAATCGTCCAAATCGAGCGAAAATGCATACACACCGGCCAACCCCTGGTACTTGGCATAGTTGGCCTTTTCCACGAGGGAAATGCTATTCTCGAATCCAACCCACTGGTCATCCTTGTAAGCGTACGGGCATTGGCCCCGTACGTCCCAATCGATCGTCCAAGCGGACTGTTTCTGTTCGGTGCAAATCTCAAAGTAAGCCCGATAGCCACCCTCCATCGTGTGGGGCCCCGGGTTGCCCGGTCCACTGGTTGGTGCCGCCAGTCCATGCTCGTCACCGTTCTGTAGCGTGTACGTACGCCCGAACAGTGGTACACCCAGGACGATTTTGTTCGCCGGACAGCCACTCCTGATCCATTGCTGTACGCCACCCTTAACGTTCAGATCCTTCAGCGCACCCGTATCGAATGGGCGATTGTTCATTGGACTGTGCACGTCGGTGAAGCCATTCCACGAGCCACGAAGATCGTATCCGGTTATGTACACGTAGTCGGCCACTCTGCGAAATGAAACAGTTGTTCCGATTGTGGGTTTTTGGGAAGGTCATTAAACACACACACACACACAAACACACTCACCTGCATAGCTGACTTTGATGGTAGCCCAGATCTAGCCGGTACCGATCGAGCGGTACTTGCACGATCACCTCCCAACTATCCTGTCCAGCCTCCCGGAAGGCACTCTTCAGCTCCGCTATCAGCAGATAGAAGTTGTCCTTATCACTGGTCGTGCCACCGCGATCCGGACTGCCCGGCCAAAGCCACACAATCTCGATGGCATCAAAGTTGTAGCGGTTCAGAAACTCCACCACACTGTCGATGAAGACTTCCCGACCATTCAGCGTGGCGGCCATCTTCTGGAACGGTTCGGCACCGTGCGCCCAACCACCGACGGCCAGCGAAAGCTTCAGGTCCGGGTTCGTCTGCTTCAGGTTGGCAAACTTTTCGTACCCCTGCTGCAGAATGTCGTACTTCCCGTCGGTGGGCCGCAGCTCGAACGTATGCTCATCCACCGCGGCAAAGGTGTAGGTGACGTGGGTGCATAGCTCGACCGGTATGTCGTTAACATTGAACGCGTATTCACCGGCCCTATCCGTGGACCAGTTTGTGAAGTAGCAAACAAGCCGACTTTCTTCGCCGGCGCAAAGGGTCGTAAATGGTGTTAGCACCAACAGCACCAACCGCAGCAGATGCACCACCTTCAGCTTAAGTGGTCTCATCATGTCTTTGCCACATTTATAAAAATAAAGCCAGTGAAAAAAGAAAACCAAAACAAGATACACCACAAGATGAACCAATAACAAAAACCTAAAAGGTGAACAAACAGGTTTCGCTTCCACCGAGGGCGAGAGATACTTACAGCTTTTTAGCGCCTTCATCCCAGCGAACCTGCCCAAAACCGCAGAGCTCAAGACGTCGTTGGCCCGCAATATCACTTTTACACCCGCAGACGTTCAGAATGGTACTGTGCCGGGAGCGTGCTGTGAGATGTGTGGCGTCGTTAGAAGCTGAAGGTTTACCTACCCCTACCGAAGGAGTACAAGGACGGAGGAGGAATGCGGAGATGTAGAATCGAAGAATTGGAATACTAACGGAACACCACCCCCTGATACCAGTTGTGTTCGCTGTATTGGTAGGCACGAAAATGAAACTCATCCGAAAAGGTTATCAACGCATATGAGTTTTAAGACTTTTTTTTTGGGGGGACGGTAGGAATTCCCAAAAAATCATTACTGGGCGCTTCTACATACGTTCGGTTGGTTCGAATTAGACACGCATTGTAAATGAAACAGCAGATTGTTTTTTGTTGTTTTACATTTTAATCTCTAATGAAAGCCTGTATAGCTTGTACGCTACACTCTGAATATTGCAAAAGCAATCTCTTCATCGCTGCCATTTTGCATGCTTTGGTGCAAACTACGCAGAAGACTGTGCGGTTCTCCACAATGCCCCCGATAGTCATCCAAATCCAGCGTGTACGCGTATATCCCACCCAATCCCTTGGCTGCAACCCAGCTCGCTTTCGTAGCCAGCGATTCTTCACTTTCATACCCAATCCACTGGTTGGTACGGTAGGCATACGGTGCCTGTGGCCACACCGTCCCACCCTAACGTCCAGTTTTGTTCTTTAAGCATTTCGCACAGCTCAAAATATCCCAACAGTCCCGGATCATTGGTGATGGTCCCTTTGTCGCCCGGTCCGTTCACTTCCGCTGCTCCAGGACTGGGTACGATGGTTTCATTTTTCAGTGCATAACTTCGACCGTACAGTGGAAGTCCGAGTACGAGCTGGTCGGGTCTGCAACCCTTACCGAGCCAGGACGCGATGCCATCCTCTATGTTGAAGGTGTAATAGTAGTGCCGATCGTGCGTTCGTCGCTGCAGTACACTATGCACATCGGCATATCCCGTCCACGGACCACGCAAATCATACCCGGCCAGGTGTAGATAGTTGGCAGCTCTGGAAGCAAACCAAAAATAAAAAATAAATAAGCGTCTTTTAAAGCAACACCTTACATGGTCAATGTGAACTGTTAACCGACGCTCGATCACTTACTGGCAAAGCCATTCCTGCTGATAGCCGACTGCAATCCGCGCCCTATCCACCGGCACCTGTACGGACACCTCCCAATCCTTACCGACCCGCTGGAAAGCGTCCCGCAGGTCACTCACGAGGTAATAAAAGTTTTCTTTATCTTCCCGCTTTCCACCACGCTCGGTTGCTCCCGGCCAAAGCCAAACCAGCTCGAACCCATCCAATTGGTACCGTTCCATAAATTGCACCGCGCTTGCGACAAACTGGAGGCGGGTGGACCGTGTCGAGACCATCTTGCTGAACGCACCACCACCGTGTATCCAGCCGCCCACGGAAACGATAAGCCGTAGATGCGCATAACGCACCTTCAGATCGCGAAAGCGTTCCAACCCCTGCTGCTCCTCATCGTACTCCGGTTTGAGTGAGACAATGCGCGAGTTCGCTTCATCCACACCAAGAAACGTGTACGCGACATGCGTGCAGAGATCACCCGGAATGTCTTCCAGTTCGTACGAGTGCTCGTTGGGCCGGGCGTGGCTCCAGTTGGTGTAGTAGCAGATCAGTCTTTGGGGTTTGGCGGCGCACTGCAATGTGGCTGCCGCCCACAGGAGGGCCGTTATTATGCTTAAAGCTGCAGAAAGAAGAGAAGATAAGAAATAATGTTTATAGCTGTTCTTATTTTGCAGAAAATTGCAGAAAATATTACTTTTTAATTTCATCTTTGTTTGAACAAACCAACTATAAACGATCGAACGATGCAAAGGAACTGACTGAGAGGCAACCGTTTTCTCTTGGTCACTCAAATAAAACAAGGGATTTAAACCAAACGCTTAAAAAAACACAATTATGCTTCACAAAATTCTTGCAAATCAAGCCGTATTTAGCATGCACCTCACAACACTCCGTCACGTTGCGTGTATGTGTATGCTGATATTCGGACACAGTGGCTTTTATGACGGTGCGATCGGGTGTATTTAACGACCCTTCGCATAGAGACGCTCGCTACTGGGAAGATGTTGCATATGAACGTTGGGAAGAAACCCTATAGCGACAGACGGGTAATCCCCACGATTTCTTCGTTTCGCTTCGATGCGAATGTTTATTGTTTGTTGTGTGCGATCGTCCACTATGAATGAAGCCACCAAGCGCCCGATGCCTTTTGCGCCCATCACAGAGGACTAGAAGCGATTAATCATGTAGAAAAATGCCTTTGTTGATTTATACGCTCATGTATTCTCAATTGAAACCCTTTTTTCGCCGTTTTACTCAATCTATAAGTAAATCGAAGTAAACATGTTTTATGAGATAAATAATTGTTTATTGTACGATCAAATGCTGCTGATAGGAACATTTAATTTGAACTTGATTAACTCTAACTTATAAGCAGTTCATTTGTGACGTTAAATTAAAAAAACCTCTTCATACAACTAAAGTCACCTTAATTCTATTGCATTACTTATCATCACCACGCTCGAAGGCGAACCCGATTTCGCTGTGATGATCCTTTTTCAGTAAGCTGGCAAGCGTGCTCATGAGGGGATGCGGTTCACCACACTTCCCCCTGTAATCGTCCAGATCGAGCGAGAACGCATAAATGCCGGCTAGCTCTTTGCTTTTCACAAACTCTACCTTTTCCTTTAGCGACTGCTCATTCTCGTACCCGATCCACTGGTTACCCCGGTACGCGTACGGGCACTGCCCAATACCATCCCAAACCGTGCGCCAGTTACGCTGCTCCTTCAGCTTCTGACAAATCTCGAAGTAACCCAGGTAACCCTCGGTATACGTATGCTGTCCCTTCGGGCCCGGTCCGGTAGCCGGTGAACCTAGGCCGTTCTGCTGACTGGTGCGCAGGGTGTACGTGCGCCCAAGAAATGGTACACCCAGTACTACCCGGTTCGGGGAGCATCCACTCTTGAGCCACGATTCTACGCCCGCCTGCACGTTCAACCCACGGTAGATGCCTTGATCGTGTGGCCGATCGTTCATCGGGCTGTGCACATCGGCGAATCCAGTCCACGAGCCGCGCAGATCGTATCCGGCAATATGCACAAAGTCAGCACTCCTAGCAAAAAAAAACAAAAAAACAAAGACGTTGCACAAACAACGACAAAGAAAGTCACATTAGTCGGTGCAGGAAAATCACACTCCCACTTCAACTCGCACAGCAGGCTCGCACAGCTTACTCACTCGCACAGCAGGCTCTGATCGTAACCGACTTCAACGCGCGTATAATCGGCTGGCACCTGTATCGCCACCTCCCACGGTTGTCTTGCCCTCAGGAATGCAGTTTTAAGCTCTTCCACCAGGTACACGAAATTGTCCTTATCGTTGTTGGTGCCACCCCGCTCCACACTGCCCGGATACAGCCAGACTAGCTCGATTCCATCGAACTCGTACCGTGCCATAAACTTGACCACACTGTCGATAAACTTTTTGCGCCGATTGCGAAAGGCGGCCATCCGGCTGAATCGTGCACCACCATGATCCCACCCACCGACGGCGACATGCATTTTAAGGTCGGGAAACCGTTGCTTCAGATCGATGAACCGCCCGAACCCATTCTGCACGATATCGATCTCACGCTGCAGCATCGCCAGCTCGTACTCCTCGCTGTCCACGCCGACAAAGTTGTACACCACGTGCGTGCACAGCTCGCCGGGAATGTCCTCGATGCGGTAGGAGTACGGATTGGCGCGACCCTGCGACCAGGTCGTGTAATGGCAGATCAATCTGCCCTGGCACTGTTGCTGCTGGAACACCAGCAGGAAACACAGCACGGTCCACGTCCACCGTGAACGGTTTTCTGGAAAGCAAAGGGGGTGCACATGGCTGTTTAGTAGTTGATTGGAACAGGTTTCCCTTATTACAAATTTCCTTTTGTAGGGGAATACTAGTGTGTGACGCACCTCGGAGAGCCATCGTGTATGATGCGGTGTGTGCGGCACGCGAGTTGTGATCACCTGAAGCACTTCTCCGCGACTGATCGCATCGGTGCTAGAGTGAAGGTGTCGGTCCCCCTCCGAGTAAACTAGACCAATAAAATGACGTTTTCACATCCCAACCTCCCTCCCCCGGAGTGCATATTCACACGACAACAACAACAACAAAAACAGGTTTCAGGAAAATCCGTAGGCGACCGCGCCGGTAGACACTCGATCGCGCGCATACGATACCACGCGACACTACTGTGTATGTGTTGTTTCATGGCGTGGTTTATTGTTTTTTTTTTTTTATAGCTTCTCAAAGGACAAGGACACATTTGTTTACAGAGATTTCCGACCCTTTCTCCGAGGGTTGTGAGTATATTTATTTTGCAAACTATAACTGTGAAAGCCGGCTGACCGGACGTCGTGATAGTGCGCTGATTACAATCCATAATCGTAGGCAGTCGGTGTTTCGATCAGTTTCGCTTTGGTGCGACATTCTGGACGGTCAGCGTTTTCAGGCCAATCGCAAACGTTCAGTGCAGTATGGAAGACGGTGCCCGGTTTGCACACAAACTGTACCGGCTGACCGTGCACACAGCGATAGTACTTGGTACAGTCGTTGGACGGGACAAAGTCCTTATAGCCCGAGCAATCAATTTCCGACTCATCCTCACGCTCCGGTGCAACCGGCATCGATGGCTCCCGGTCCTCTTCCGAGTCAGTGTCGGGTGACGCCGGCGGAAGTATTGTCGTCGGTTTGCGAGTAGTCGTTGTGCGAGTTGTGGTTCGCCGGGTGGTGGTGCTTGTGGTGGCCGTCGATGTGGGTTTCGGTTTGTACGTTGTGGTGGTGGCAGGACGGGGCGATGTTTGGTCACCGTCCGATGACATCGTCGAGGGTGGTCGATTCCATTCGGGCTAACGGGAAAAAAGAGGACGATAGTTGTATTTAATTTTAAAACATTTAATCTTTAAACATTAAGATTTAAAGATCTTTAATTGCCTGCCAGGCAAAAACACTCCTTCACTCTTACTCACCCTTGGTGTGGTTGTAACGGTCGGTTCAGGCACGACGTAATCTTTCATACCATCGTACAGCACTTTCATGAGCGCATTTTCCGCACCGCAAAGCCCGTGAAAGTCGTCCATATCGATCGCCCAGGTCATTGCGCCCGCGTACCCCTTCTGCTTGATCCAGTCCATCTTGTGCTGGAGCGACTTCTCGTCCTCGTAACCGACAAACTGGGTACCCTTGTACGTGTACGGGCACAGACCCACCTCGTCCCATTTGTTCGTCCACCCTTTCGCCTCGTCCTGCACCTCTGTGCAGATCTGAAATGGTGTGGTGGTGGTGTGTTTGCTTACTGCTATGCTTGTAACTAAGTCGTCTGAGTGGTGCTTACCTCGTAGTAGGCCAAAAATCCGGTCGCATTCGTGTATGGTCCAGGATCGCCACCGCCCGCTTCCTTGTTGATGTACGAACCGAGCGTGGGGTTGGTGGTGCTTGCGCTAAGCGTAAAGGTACGCCCATAGAACGGTACACCGACGACCAGTTTGTTGGGAGGGCAACCATAATTAACCCACAGCTGCACACCATCGTTCTGGGGAGTGGACACGGCGAAAAACCATAAACTAATTCCATTCCTTATCTCGTGATGGGCTTCAATCCACTTACCACATTCAGCTTTTCGTAGGCCCACTGATCGTGGGGCCGTTTGTACAGTGGGCTGTGCACATCGGCAAACCCAGCCCAATTGCCCCGCAGATCGTACGTCATGCAGTGGATGGCGTCGAGGTTTTCACACAGCTCCGGCACGTGGTATCCTTCCTGCAGCCGAAAGTTCGCTACCGGCACCGCCATCGTAATTTCCCATCCACGCCCTTCCCGATCGAACGCCCGGCGCAGCTCCTCGACAAAGTAGAAAAACTTATCCTTATCCCCAAAGCTGCCGCCCCGATCGGCCGCCCCCGGGTACTCCCAGTCCAGATCGAACCCGTCGAAGTTGTACACCTTCATAAACTGGACCACGCTCGCGATGAACGACTGGCGGCGCTCCCTGACCGCCACCATCTGCGAGTACTTCTTGCCACCTTCCGCCCAACCACCGACCGCTATCTGGTACTTGGCGTGGGGAAAGCGCTCCCGCAGATCGGTAAAGTTGCGGAACCCATTCTGCTCGAGATCGTTCTCGGGATCGATCACCAGCACCTGATAGTTGCTGTCGTCCACACCGATGAACGAGTAGATGATGTGGGTGCACATTTCCGCCGGTATGTCATCGATCGTGTAGCGGCCAACATCGGGCCGATAGATTGCCCAATTGCTGAAGTAGCAAACGATACGTGCTTTCTGTCCTGGATGGGGAGGGGTTCGGGAATGTGCAGTAACGGTAGTTTATTTTGTTTTCAATTGTTATGTGCCCATGATTAGAGGGGACACTTCTGCACATTGCACACCGTGCATTTACTTACCTTGTGCTGCTAAAAGCGGAAGAACCGCCAGCAAACAAAGAACCACTGTCCGTGACTGGCCTAACATTGCACCTGAGCAGCATAAGCAATGAGATGTAGGTAAAAAGGGAGAAGGTTACACATATTGCTTCTAGTTTTGTGTTTGGTAAACAATGCGTTGCATCCTAAGCACGGTTCGAATGCAGACAGAGACGGATTTATCCATCTCCGGGACGGGTAGCGGTAGGACAAAATGGTAAGCAGAGGCAGATTTATATTTATCCTCTTGGTGCGATTAAATGGTTCCCTTAATCGTACCCACAATTTACTAATATCAACAACTATGAAAACATTTTTTAAACGCAGTTTTTTAATCTCCACAGTCTAAAATGATCACTTTGTTAAAGCAACGGCTTAAGATCTTCCCATGTGCTTACCCGAGGGTTTATCCGCACCATTTTGAACCATTTTCATGTTTATTTTAGTTAACACATATTTTTAACTCCAAATAAACTTGGTGGGAATTGAACTTGTACCATTTTATCATAAATCAACGTTTACCAACTAATCTTATGTTTTAGGAAGAAATGCTTAAAATGTTGACGGGTGTTGTAATTTAACCAACACAACCACATATTTTTGAATGAAAAGTATTTGTATGTGAATATTAAAAACCCACGAGTTTCAAAAATTTTGTTTGCTTATTACCATTACGAACATATATTTTTCCATTACTTGTTTATTAGCTAGTATAACCGCTTAAAACACCTCATAAGCACAGTTTGCACATTATTCTCAGCCAAGTGTCGGAAAATGGGCTCTTAGTAGCATTTAATTTCCTTCCCGCGATCGTTTTCCATTTTAAGTGTCCATTCGAACGGCTCAACCACAAACACATCACTCACACAGGATGGACGATAAACGTTGCATAAGTACATAATGATCGGTCATTAATCACCACCAACCAGCATGAGCCAGGGAGAGTCACACAAGCTTTGTTCGGTTCGGTTTTGTATGTGTTTATTCTTCCACTGTTCCCGCTCTCTCTCTCTCTCTCGATGCTTCTTTGGATGCTATTGATCTACCAAAACACCACCCACAAAAGGGGAGAAATATTCACGAATCGTCTTCATTTTTTTTGTTCTCCCTTTGTCGTATGTTGTTTATGTTTGTTTTATGCAAATTGATACTGATCATACGCATATTCGCAGCAAACGACACATCATTCTGCCCAACACGGCCCACCAAACCAGTCAAATACCGTTAATCCGTACACAAACACACACCACACCACACCGTTCACATTGCTGCCATTGAACTTGATCTTGGTCGGGGACCAAACAACTTGATCGTTGCGCCAGCATGGTCGCGAGCGGTCAACACGGGAATGGACAAACACGCAAACCAAGGGGCGCAAAACCAAAGCAGGCGGCACTACTTACCCATCCAACTTGGACGACGCAAAATTCACTAATAAGCTGTCCAGGGCGAACGGACCGCCGTATTTATACCCCTTTAAGCACCGCTTAGGGACCACCATCCCTGTGGTTGTCTGTCCAGTCCAGTATGGTTGTGTACATGCCATCTTCTGATCGTTCGCTGGAATGGACGTGAAGTGGCCGGGATGCCGGGAATTGCGCGAAATCTGGATTGGTTTTTGCTTATCTTTTTTTTTTTTGCTTTGATCCTCTTGCTTGTATTCTCCCTACCGTTTTTCAAAGTTTACTCACTTTAGCTCCCGAGCCTTCGCTGGAAGATCTGTTCTGTGCACACATATTATTATGGGGTGGGGGAATGGTCAAATGGGCCGGGTGGGACAACACTGTCCAAGCAAATCGACGGGACTTGCAAAGGTTGTTGGGCCGACGAAAACAACCGGTCCTTCGGGTGGGCCTTCTCCCGGGTGGGGTTGGGATTCTGCTGCTGCTGCTTCACTGGCCGATTGATTTTGGGACCTTTTGCAAACCTGCTCGGATTAGTGGCGAGATTCTGTGTTTGCGAGTGTGATGTTGACATTTTTAGAATGATTTTTTGTTTTTGTGTGATGAATTTCCTTTCAATCGTATGCACACGGTGGGAGCTCGACTACGAGCTCGATATCTGCACGGTAATATCTTAGGGAGGTGTACAAACAAAAGCGAAGGTGGAGAAACATATGATTGATGCAAAGTAAGGGTGGCGAAGCACTTGATGCATATTAAAATGTGGGAAGAATGAATGCACCGCCAGGACGAGATTGATATCACAGAATTCAATGTCAGAGCACAAAAGGAAATACCAATGAGATTGTTTGTAAATTCGGTTTATTAAAATTGTTTAAAGGAAATAATTGTGTTTGTAAAAAAAAGTTAAACTTTTTGTACCGATAAAACTAATATTTGCGGTAGTTTTCCATTGATTATAACACATAAAGTGTATCTTACTTCGACCAAGAGTTAAGTTGCATAGATTAAATTCTGCTAGAAACTTTTTAGTGCAAAGAAGGAAGGATTCGCTTGCATGAAACATACCTTGCACGTAAAATGAACTTCTGTGTAAAACGTGGTTGCAGCTTTTGTCGATCTTGATCACTCCCCTTAGAATCAACTGCGTGGTAGACAGATCCTTCTGGGTAGAAACTCAGGTATGTGTATAAGATTGACGGCGAGAAGGTACATTCAATAAGGGATTTGTTTTGTGTCGAAGCAGTCAGGGTATATTTTGGTTCCATTTAACGCTACATATTTCGATTACCTTTTTCGTTACAAATTTGTAACCATAACTGGATGGCCAGTTCTTAGGCATTCCATTTCTGTACTATGTTAGATATTTTTTTGTTCGATATTGTTAGGACGATGCTAAATACTACCGATGTTATGGAACTATTTTCTAATGTATTTGATTGATAAATGTGAGTTTTAAGTTTCAGGCTCATCGTGTGATGATGCTGTGAAAGGCATAACATGCGAAAAAGCTATAATCAACGCATTACTTATAGAATTTTTATTTCTTTAACACACTGCCAATTTTAAACGTTTCAGAAACAAGGATTTTATTTTCTGTCATTTCTGTCGATACTTCTGAATAAGGTATTCTACAAATATATTTATTGTCGAAATATAATTGATTAGCATCAGCCGCGAAAGACTTTTCTTTCCTTTAGATATTTTTATTTAAATGTTAATTTTAGTAAAACCGTCGTAATGCGAATGAAACGTTCACAATTTAAAAAGCTTCGTCAAATTTCAACGATAACCGTACCGTTCGTTCAAATAACGAATGTAACTGTGCAGTATAAACGCAGATGTAAAAACGCGCTGGCATCGAAATTTGACACAATGAAAACAAACTGCAACTGATTCTCACTGAAGCAACAACCATTTCCCCGTACGCATGTGATTCTAGCGGATGCTACCGGCACAGTTCATTGTAACATAACGAATATCACATGTCTTTTCGCTGGAATACGGTGTTTAAGGTAAATTGATATTGGAAGTATGTTGTAATGCATTTAAGTCAATAACTAATAATTATTCGTTTATAGATCGTGCACCGATGAAATGCGAGAAACAATGGCGATGGAAAACCGACGCTGCATTATTCTGCGGAAATTTGATGACTTACATAAAAATAATACTTAGCACTAAGTAGTTTCGTCCACCATGAATTTATACGTAGAAGACAAAAAGAAATAAACTTGAATTCAGAAGCCGTACAAAATGTATGGTTTGTAAAGCAAGATAGCAAAGTTAACTCACTGCCGTGAATCGGTAGCTAGTATCAGTCCGAACGTTTCGCTTGTAAAAATATTGATTGCCTTCGGATTGTCATGGGTTCGCTGTTTAGTTCAAACTTTCGTTTCGAGATTTTTATTGGTTAATCATGAAATAGAATACGTCTCATGGGGTACCGCTTCCCGTACACGAGTTTGAAAGATTTGGTACAATAATTCGGGAAAAGGTGTTTGTTTTTCATTGTATCGGGTAGCGAATCCCAAACGACAAATATTTACTCTCTTTACGCTCAATATTTCGTTCCCGACCCAATTACTCTAAATGTTAATCAATGTTATATGCTTTCACAGTGAAAAGAATCACCCACCCGCTCCCATCCCTCGACCGAAACCACAGTGTGCGTGTGTATGTCCTGTGTGATAGAAGTAATCGGAAGGACGCATCCGCTGATACAGCAGACCACCGTATTAGGATAGAAAGTGTAGAACACACTGTGTGTGGGATGTAAGTAGACTTATATACAATAACCATACATGTTTCCAAGCCAGTAAAAGTGCTTCTTAGATAGAGAGAATTTAGGTGTGTATGCGGGATGCGTGACATGAGAACTAGAGTTAAACCTGATATTCGTAACGGAACTTGATGATTTTCTGTGTTCTGTGTATATGTTGGCAGTGGGAGTGTCATTTATTGTTAAAACATGCACGTCCCCCTTGATCCTTTCTGGATGTTTCCTATCGAAATTGGAATTATTGTTCGCAGATCCCGCTTTCCCCACTCTAATTTAGAACGAGCCAAAGATCAACATAATTTTGCCATAACTACTAACACACATACACTAAAGCAAAGTCCCGAGTGAAGAAAGCCCTCTAGACAAAGTCCGGCTCTTTGTCAACTTAATTTACGACCATAAACAAAACTTGCAACATGTTTAAAATCTGTTCTGTCTTTAAGTGTAGTAAATCTAAATCGCGAATACGCAATTAAAATTAAAAATTTCTTCTTGAGTGCTTATTAAAGAAAACAAAAGAAGGTAAGATCTACTGAACTTGCAACGATCGCGAAAAAAGAACTGATTTGCGCGAAACATTTAAGTAAAATCATGTTTAATCGTGCGCATTAGTTAAGTATAATTTTCAAAAATATCAACGTCTGCCAACAGTGTATCTGCTTTCAATTTAATACTGTGTATCTGCTTTGCACGGGCACGGGCACGGGAGAGTCCACCACACTCAATTTTCCTGCTTTACCGTTTTCACTAGTTCCACCATTTCCCCGGATAACACTCTACTTTAGAATATATGCTATAAGTTTTTCAACCCTCCCTCTTCCTAGCGGATGATACTCCATTGGTGTACGGTACAACGATCCTTCGTTATTGCACATCGGGACTTTTTGTTTAAAGGATATTGGGGACCCGCGCACGTGTACAAATGATGCGCTGCACATGAATTCAACTTTTCTGCCACGTACAATTATCTCCATCACACGATCGTACTAAATCCTTTTCAAAATCCGCTTTTTTCTTGGCACTATTTGCATAGCAGTCACTTGCTCTAACGCTTACACTGATTCGCGTTAGGGCGAATGTGTGCCATCGCTTTTCCTAAACTATAAAGTCATTCCGTTTGCTTTTGGATCCCAATTCACGTAGTAGGTTTAACAGTTTAAACTATCGAGACGATCGTGTCTACAAGATCGTTGTTAAATTTTGCTACTCTTCCTCTGTTTGTTTGGTTGATTTCGAGCGCGCGCTCGTTTCGTCTTGCTCTCTTTAGTCCTTAGAATCTAAAATTCTTGCTAATGATATTCCCTTGTTTGTCGTCGTCCATGAATAGTATTGATCGTGTGTCTGTTACGCCTATTAGTCCTACTTTCCACCCGCCGGTCACCAGATTGAATGATATAATGATTGTGTTTACGAGCTACCTTTGTTCTTAATCAGACTGTGAGCTTCATCATCGTCTCTTGTGCTTATCAAACATTCAAAAGTTCGAAAAGAATATGTTTGTGTGGCTGTGAATAAAATGTTACACGCATACGCGTTTTGTCACACCATGCGCCGCTAAAAATCATCATTATAAACGTCAATTCGTTCAAATTCCGTCCAGTTTCCTCGCTAATTAGAATCAATATTGTGTCTCTGCGTACTCGCTGCGCAATTGGTGGTGGTGCTGCCAAATTCCAATTGTAAATTCGGCAGTTGGTTCCGTGTTTTGAATTAATTTGTGCTAGCTACAAACAAATGCATCCCGCGGCCCCTTATCATCATTACATCAGCAACAACGGGAGAAGGGCCGCCGGCCCAGTTCTCGATTTAGCAACGGGTTTCCAGAATTGGTTCATTTATCTTCGAGTGCGAAGCCGTTTTACGTTGGGAGGATTCGTTCAGCCCCCCGATACTGTCGGTGCTCGGGACCACCGTTAAGCTGCTGCCACTTCCGCCCACCTTTCTGCTCGTTGCAACATGTTGCTGCAGGATCGTATCGTTCAGGAAGGCCGGTGGCGAAGGAAATGCGGACGAATGGCTGTACTTGTTTATCTGCTCACTCAGCCGGCGGATGTTAAGCTGCAGCTCGTCATCCCTTTGGGAGGGCGTCGAGAAGCTGTGCCGGGGTTGCAGCATGTTCGGGTTTAGCAGGTTGAGCGATGCTTTCGTCGTGTCCTGCTGGTGGTTCGTGGAAGAAGAGGGTGCCACTGGTCCATGTTTGGCCGGCGATGGTAGATGTTGTGTGGCCGGCGGAATGCTTAGCTTCGGTGACGGTTGCCTCCAGCCAGTCGGTGAACCATTATTGTTACCATTGTAGCTGCTGAAGCTGCCGCTGTTGCTGGTGTTGTTGCTGCTGCTGTTGTTAGTGTTGGAATTGCTGATAACCCCACTGCCACCGGCACCGCTGCTACCGTGCCCGTTCAGATTAGAGTTGGAAGCGTTCTTTTCAATCTTAAGCGATGAGACGGACTTGTTTTTGGCGAGTGACAGCGATCCGGTTTGGGGTGATTTGTTCGAGTCAGTCCCGCCCGTCGACGGTTGTTGAAAGAAGTCCTCGTAAAATGATGGCGATTTGGAGCGCTGCAGTTTCGGTCTGGTAATTTTTTTGCGCGCATCGAAACTACCATCCACGCCCGGTATGGTAAGCGTTTTTTCGAACCGACCGAGCGATTGCTGCTGGCACAGTTTCGGCTGATGTTTGCTAACGTCTGAGTCATCCCGGCTGACGGTGCTGGTGAGCGATTTCGTTTGATGTGATAGGGCGGCATTGCGTTTCTTGCCTCCTCCCTTTGTCACCCGCTCCGGAAGGTTGACGTTCGAGCGCCAAACCCAAGGGTCGGTGTTTTTCATGTAATCGAGACACGGTTTACCGTACGCTTTGGCGCTGTTATCAAGTGTCTTTGATTTTTGCTGTTTCGACGAGGGCAGAGGTGAATTACTTGCCGACATGCGTGTCCACGGGTCCGATGGAACGTACACCAAACAACTAGTGCTGCGGTTGTTATTGGCACTCTTCAAACCATCGCTCATCTTTTTTACTTTCTCACCGCCATTCGCTCCTGCTGCGCTTGATTTAAGCGTCGATGAGTCACTCCTCGCTTCAGTCACTCCTTGCGGCTCTACCTTTGCCTCTTGCTTCTTGGTTGTGTCCCGTCTTTTCGCATTCTCTTCATCGCAGTACTCCTCGTTCGGGGATAGCTTAACCGAGATGATGTCATTTTCATCCGAAACCATAATCGAATGCTGATGGCGCACGGGCGGCCTTGGTGACAGGCTGCGCGTGTTGCGCAGCAAACGCGGCGGCTTGCTCTCGCCGAGCGAATTTGACTTTTCCAACGTGCGCTGATCGGACGTTCGTATGGGTGTTAACTTTTGAGGGCTCAGCTTTGGGCTTACCGATGCCGAGGAAGCGGCAAGTGTAGCATTGGCGCCAGTCGCATGTTTCATTGGACTGGCGCTTGCCGCATGCTTGCCGCCGGATGAATTAATGCTCAGTGAAGAAAGACGCCGGTAGTGGCTCTCCGTTTTTGGGGAAAAGCTAAAATCAAACTTTGTATCCGTCGATGCTTCCAGTTTGGGGCTACGGCACTCTGGTGGGACAATCGCTTTTAAGGGGCTGCTCGATTTTGGGCTAGTTGAAGCGTCCTTAAATTTGGAAGAATTGTGCTTCTTCTGCTGGATCGTCGAAGGTACTGACTTTGAAGTGCCGGTAGAATCACAAGCGCTACTACACTTCCGGCAACCCTTGCCACCGTTTATCGAGCTGGGTGAATACAGCCCACAGCTGCACTCCTCCGGCGGACACTTGTCGAACAGATCGAGACTTTCCGTACTAGCATTTCGTTTAGTAGGTTTCTTGCGCACACCACCGCCAAGCGCTTGCGTCTGGTAAGGGTTCTCATAGGAAGCCAACTCCTTGCGTATGCTGCTGCTAATCGTCGAGTGCTGATGATTGTGCGAATGATGGTGGGAATGGGGATGCGATGCGTTTTTGGACTTTTCCGATCGATTACCAGTCTTGCCACAGCTGCAACTGCTGTACGAGTTGCTGCCGCTTGGCCCAGGCAACGAGTGCTATAACAGTTTTTCGCTACCACTGCGTGAGGAGGTTCCACCTCCCGCCGTAGCCGTACCACCGCTGGTGCTAGGTGTGTTGGTGGCTGCCGGCGCTTCCTCGGCAGCTGCCCGCTTGGCCGACGCTTTTGCCGGACGCTGCGGGCTTTTCGGTGCTGCCGCTCCGGCCGACGAGGAAGAAAGCTGACCGGAGGAGGCATTCTTTAATTGTCAGTTGCCCAGCTCGACCGCGATGAATTTCTTCAGCCGATCCAGATACTGATTGTACAGCTCCACATCATTATGACCGGCTCCCTGTGGTGGGAATAAAAAGCAGAATGAGGTTTAATTAGTTTCTGTTCATACAAACATGATTATCTATGTACGCTCACCTCAACCCATAGCGGTTCTACGGCTTTCGGACACTTTTCGTAAATGCTTAAACCATGGGAAAAGTCTATAACTTCATCTTCCGTGCCGTGTATCACCAACACCGGTGATGTTATTTTCGACACCTTATCGATACTGTGTGCGAGAAAAAGATCGAAAAGAAATGGGGGCGATTCATATCTCGTTGGATCACTGAAATGAAAGCCAACACCGAACATACCTGGGAAACACGTCGAAAAACCACGTTCGCTTCGTGTTTGGAAAGGCTACCCTCATCCCCGACATCAGGGGAGAGTGTAGGATCACAGCCCCTACTTCGTACCGCGCTGCCAGATCGACCGTCGGCACCGTACCGATGCTCTGTCCGTACAGGATGATATTTTCCGGACTAACGCCAAACCGGGTGCGCAGCGAGTGCCATGCCGCCTCAATATCGGCGTACAGGTTCTTCTCTGACGGTTTGCCACCGCTCATACCGTACCCGGAGTAGTCGTAGCTGAAAATGTTGCAGTTGATGCGCAATCCCAGCCCAAGGTAAAAGCTGCTCATCTGTCCAAGATCAACCGCATTGCCGTGGGAGAACAGCAGCGTATACTTTGCGGTCGGTGTACACTTGACGTAGATGCAGGATAGCTTGTTGCCGCGGGAAGTGCGCGTAAAGAACCCTTCCACATTTTCCTTCTCACGCTCTGAGTACGGCCACTCGGCACGCTCGTTGAAGCTGAGCAAGTACTTCGCTTTGGACTCGTCAATCGGCGTCAGGTTGTAGGTCGGTTCCGGTGGCAGAAAGGCAAGCTTGGCAGCTATGCGGCCCGGTAACGGGGGGCAACAAAACAGGCAGCACAGTTCACCGAAACTACAAAAAGAGAACACAATTTAACATTAATCCAACACTGAATGAACGGCAAAAGCCCAGCGCTCCAGATCCTTGTATCCAATCAAAAATATCGTCCACACACTAAACATATTGCCCCACAATATTTACATAAATAATCCCATATTGTTTACTACGAGTTGGCGACACCGCTCTCGGGGGTGGCCTGTGCTGTAGCCAATCCGGGAATGGCGTACTATCGCGCGAACGGGCAACGTTTATGATCGCGCATTAGTGCCGTCTTGTGACTGATACGGGCAATTAGAGCACTGTTGTGAAACAGCGCACACGACGGGATCGCGTATAATCTTGAAATAGTGGGTGGGGATGGTGAACCGCAATACCACATTATTATCAAACCAATATATGCGTGACTGGGATTAATACATCGAGTGGCATCGGGGGAGTCAGCTTCATTCAGCCAATCGATTCATCATCATGCACGACCCCAAAATGGAAACACATCTTCGATGCCACTGGGACACGACGTGGTGGGAATGGTCCTGAAGGAGGTATGTGCACACTGTGGCAAAAAGGACTCGTCATAACGATAAGACGCAACGCATCCGGAAGTGGATAATCGATAAAGTGGGTGCGAAAGAAAATACACTACTTTACATAGCATTTTCCAAACTCAGGTTTGCTTTTTGCATTGGTTGTGGAAAACACACGATTGCACTACACTTACCTTAGCCCATTCATTCTTATGGCTGGTGTTCTGCTACACTACTGCCGTTGCAGTTGTTGATTGCATTCACACGGATTTTGCAACGCACAGATCCTGTCCGTCGCCCAATTATACTTTTATCGCTGTTTTTATGTTTCTTTCTTTCTTACTTTCTCTCGTTCCTTTCCCACCAACCCCTCAGCAACGTTATGCCACACACTCTACCGGTATGGAAGAGATTTTCTCTCACGCCGTACGCTTTCCACCGTTTTTTCCACACTGGGCCTGCTTCGTTGCTATCGATTTAGACCAGCACACACACTATCTGCTCTCTTTAGTTCCTACGCGCAGCCTGCTTTGTCTACGTGTCGCGTCGTATCACAACAGCCCACTAAAACATTCGCGTCGTGGAGTGTAAAAAAAGGACACGGCCGGGAAACCGTCGACTGTCGTCGCGTTAAATCCTACCGGTTGCTTCCTATTTGTTGCTGATTGCGCTTCCTCAGCTCTTACATCTAGCGCGATAGCGTGTGAAGTAGTAGCTCTACGACAGCGAGGCTAGAAGCAATCTGGTGCGTTTGCAATCAAAACACTACACACTACGGGGGAATGCTTTTTCTAATGCCTAGAAACACATACAAACGCAGAACGGTTCTGTTGACAGCAAAAGCAACGCTTGTGGGGCAGAACGGAAGGCGAAAAAAGAAATACACTCGCTCTCTCTCACTATCTTTCTCTGTATGTAAACCACATTCAGCCTTATCTATTGATTTCGGAACAATTTTTCTTCATATGACTAATGTCGTGCGTCCACCACTGTCCGCGCCCGTCCCTACTGCGTAACGTCCATGGATAGCATACGCTGCACTGTTTTTCACGACTGTACAAGAACAAAAAAAACTACGAATCCTTGGCCTGTGTGCTTTGTTCGCGCGAGCCACCGAATGCGCGTTTGTGCGTTGTTTCCTTTTCGAGCTCAATACACACACACTCTCATTCGCCTGTGGCGCTGTGCTTTTTGTATGCTATCTACGCAATGGTTTGTATGCACGCCAATGCGTATGCTTTGTGCTCCAGATTGGGTGCGTTGTTTAGATGCTTTTACTATTGTTGCGTTTACATTGAAATTAACACTACGTTTCACTACAAAACAGCACTACACCCTCGCTTTTTGTTGTGTTACATCTAATTCATCACTGCGCGCTCAGGCTGCAGCCACACGAAGGGCCTACGTACAGCAACAACACGTTTGACAACGAACACTATGAACATTGCAGTGGTCAAAACGGTTGGCTAAACTCATCGCATTTCGATGTTTTATAATCGATGTGTGAAAAATCGATTAAACAAAAATTTGAACGCCGTTTATGCTGGGCCCCTTCAATCCGGCTGTTTATTTATTCGTAGTGTTCGGAAATGGCAGTTTATTAAAAAAAAGAGAGTGAATTGCTAGACAAGAGGTTTTGAAAAAAAAAAAACCGTTAATGGACGGTACAACTATGATGCAAAAAAATAAAACAAAAAATTTCGGACAAAACAGCTTAAAGATAAAACTTATTTTTGTAAGCGTGTACTGCAATGGGCGGTTCAGATGGGTATCGAATTCGGACGGCCTTGTTTGACTGCGGCTATTCAATTGACCGGTCCGATGGTCTGCCTTTGTGTAGAAGCATTTTTGTATAGATTTCGTGGTATAAATTTATTACATTCGTTTTTGTTTTGTTTCAAATACATAAGACTCTTTATAAGTATAAAGTATAAAGTATGCTTATCCTTCCTTCTACTGTCTGGCTTTGGTAATGATACAAAAAATGATACAATCAAAACAATACCCTAACAATCAACATGGTGATCAGTGCTGCTTCATCCTTATACGCCTAAACAATAAGCTATTTCATAACACGTACGATGCGAAATACTGCACTCAGTGTCTCAAGATCATAACAAAACGTTAAGATATGGTTTCCTTCCCTAATCATTACAACGTGACAGAAATCACAATAATATTCTTCTCCTTCCTCCGGCTTCTCGGGCTCGGAAATGCTTAAACAACTAAACGACCAGTTCTAGTGCTCCATGAGCAAAGTGTTGGTTGTGTTTGCGGGTACCACAGACTATAATAAAGTGGGAAACTACACAATACGAGCACGGCACTCTAGTGCGATAGTGACTTTTGCTTCTTCTGCATTTCCATGAAAATGAGCGTTGCTCCCATATTGAGGCCACCCCATTTGGCGCAGTCCGAAATCTGTGAAATTGGAAACAGAATAAGGAAAAATCAAATATTGTTGGGCACTGCTGTCGAATCAAACACTTAAGACGAGCATCAATTGAAGCAATAGTGATAAGCGCCCGTGTACAGCTTATGGCTCCGAGTTTGAAGTGTCTTTGAGGTGATCTATGGGTCTTATGTGTTTTTGTTATCTGCGAGTGTAATCGTGTACTGAACTATACGATAAGTATTCCATATTCCACCACCACCATCACCAGAGCTACAGGGGGTAAGGGTAAAACGCATCGCAAACAATGCCATACAAGTGTGAGGTATGAAGACGGGTTTTAACCTTTCGATGAGCTCCAGCTCCTGGGGCGGTCGTATGGATCAGAAGTAGCTGTTGTGCGCTCCTTGCAATGCGTCCTCGAACCGTTTCAGTAACGCACTTACTTGTCGCTTCCGGCTGTCCTGCGGTCGGTCACCGTATCGACAAAATTCGGCAAAATGTTGACTGTTGTGGAACGCCATTTGGCATTTCGAGGCGTATTTTATCTGTAAGTCGCGCACACAAAATACGCAAGAAGATAAGGAAAGCGATTCAAGTTGAAGAATTAGTACCATTTTAATGATGCTTCCCCACTTCGGGACAAGTCTGCGTTTTTGGGACGAAAAACAAATTAAAATTCCATCTCACCTGCGCTAAGATGTCCTTCTCCGGATGGGCTTTCTTTGTCCGATCGGCCACATTGTTGATCCGCAGCTGGTGTCCCTGCTGCCAAAGATTGCACAGCGTCACGCAGTACACTTTCATCGGTTTCTTCTCATTCTCCTTCATGCGCACGGAATAGATTTTAACGTGATCGGCCGTTGGTTTCAGTTCGGCTGTAAAGACATTTTTCAATAAAAAATTAGCACAATTAGTATCATTAAGTAATCACTTCATGCGTAGGATCGTTGCCGCTATTGAGCGATACGTTACAGCGCACTCTAGTGAAATGATGGCGTCACTTGGCGCTATTTTACATAACCCGTTTGTTAGCATTAGTCGTGCCTCCCGGCGGGCGCAAACAACCTGAAAAAGGCCAGTTCTAGCCGACGTGAGAATGTAAACTATCCCACACACAGTCACATGGAGCGTTGCAGTTGCTAATTAGCATACAGTCGCCATGAAACAAAAAAATCCCAGACAGAAAAAAACATTCGATCCACCTTGGCAGTGCAAGCAAAGCTCCAATTTGTGAAGCTTACCAACCCAAACCATTACCTTTCTACGTTGCTGCTAGATAAAACTATTTAGTACTGCGTCGGGTAGAAAGGTTCACTGAGGCAGTTCATTTGCATGGATGCACTTTCAACCATGGGATAAACCCGTAAACAATCAACCCAGCGCAGGGTCCGCCATTGACCACGACGCAATGCAAATGGCCTTTGATGTGCATGTAGCAAGGGGTTTAGCGCAAATAAATGTCTCGCACCATCCTGCATTCCCTTTTCACGAGACGACGAGCACTTCTAGCTTGCCTAGCTTGTAAACAACAGTGCCGGCCCCATCGGGTCCGGTGCAGCGTCCTTCAAAAACCACACACACACACACACAAGCACACCTTCACGGCATCACGACACCCCAGAGCGCGACGCTATTTGATATCCTCCCTTCACAATCTACCTATGGGTCCTAGTGGTGGTGCTGCTATTACGATGTGGTGCTAAAAATAGCCACAACCAGTTGCCACCTCATCACCTGCATTATATTACCAACCCCGCCTCATGTGAGGTTGGGAGGGGGGTGGGATAGTAGGGCAGGAGGGTGCATCGCCCCTTTTCCATTCGAACCAAAACCCCCGGGTGTAATATCAAGAACCTCTCCCCTCACCCTATCCTACTCTCACAACCTCCCTCTCGTTGCAATTGAGCAGCCCTGGTCACGAGAATATTCTCACACGCCACCCGTCGACACCCGATCACAAAGGGAAGATATTTAAGACATTACTCTACCAGTAAAAGTAGAAGAAAGAAAAAAAACCAAACGAATAGCAAGTAAAATCCCTTCCCCCTCTGACGGACACTTACACTTCTTCAGCTCGATCGAAACCACACCGAACCAGCTGTCGGTGGGGTCGGTCTGTCGGCGCACCTCCACAATAAAGCCGTTCTCGATCACGGCGCAAAAGATGCGCTCCTCGCCGGCATCGAACCATTTGCTTTCGCGCAGCTTCTGAATGGCCACCGAGCTGCCGAAGCTGGCACGCGACGGCCCATTGGTACCGGGTGCGGGGGGAGCGGCCGTTGGCGTTTCCTGCTTGCCGGCCGGAAACCATTTGCCAATGTTCAAACTGTTTCGTCGAAGCAATCCCATCGTTGCTATGGAGGGCGGAAATTTGGCGCTTGCACACTTGCACACTTCACAGCGTGCACTCACTCAAGTTTCGTTGATTTTCCTAGTTTTGTTGTTGTTACAGTTTCGATATCTTTGTAAGTTCTGTTTTTTTTTTGTTATTGCACGGTTTACACTTGCAGAGTCACAAACACGAGATGCATATACACTGTATTCCAGCAGAATTTCAAAAGCAGGAAAAGCTTTCACAAACGCGTCACACGTTACTCAGCACTCTCCTGACGGCACACACTCTATCAGTAAACAGGAAGGTCTTGGCTACGGAGCTGCGTTGCTAGTTCGCGTCTACTTCGCTCGAACGCTGTACAATTTCTGCGCGCAGTACGATGGGCAACGATCGAGTAGGCCAAGCCATCGTAAACCCTATTGTGTTTGATGGTGTGCTGTAGCTTCTCACCCTGCGAGAAACCGCGACCGCGACGACGATACATACGTGATCTGACCGGTACTACCAATACTACTACTATCATCACACAACGGCCAACTGTGCCGGTAGAGCTCTCAGGCCGTGTATCGTTTTTGACGCCACTCACGGCGCCACTCGCTGCCACAAACCTGTATTTCCCGTGTATGGTCTCCCTGCGTGCCTATCGTTTTTCAGGGACTTTACACACATTTTTCCCCTCCCTATAAAACATCTCGAACATGTAATTCTATTATCGGATGTGTAGTATGTGTTTTTTGTTTTTTTTACGTGTTGTTGATTTTGTTCTTAAAACTGAACAATTGCTTGAAAAATGCATTGTACAATCGGAGCAAGTACACTGCACTTGCTTGCCTATCGCCTATTGCAGGGAATGATAGGGATAGTAGTGGCGGTGCTGTGGTGTTGGAGAAGAAGGAAAAGTTTATTTGTTCATATGCAACGCTGCCCTCAGTTTGCCAATGAAGTAATAAGTAACGTCGTAAATATTGTACAGCTTATCAACGCGGTCACAACCGTGCCCTCGGGACGTACCCTCACCCCACTCCCACTAGTATACCCCGGGCGGATGTTGGTAGACGACGAAAGTGGGTGTGTTTTGGGGCCGGCAAACTAACTGCCGCACTGGATCATACCGGATGGATGCAGTGTGTGTGTGCAACTGACTGTTTGCCGCTAGTGAGTGCATAAATTCCCGGGTATGGTGTGTAAGTTCGTTACGCTACACGCTAGATCGGAATGGGGAATGGGGTTAATTTTGTTTACCACACCACAAACAGTTCGGTGGAATATTGTTTTTTTTTGTCTCAATCTTGCGATGAAAACTGGTTGTATTAGGGGAACGGATTCCATAACATGTTGAGCAAAAAAAACCTCTTGTTTGTTTTTTTTATTGCTGTGTGGGTTAAGCAGCATTGATTCATAGGAATCTTTATTTAACAACACGCTGTATGACATTCCATCAATATAACGCCATTTGCTCTGTCAAGGTTGTCGATAGTTGAGCTATTGCGCCATTCCGAATTGCCGCTGCATAGATGCAGCAGTCAAGCACAACAGACAAGAAAACAACAACAATTGCTTCTCCGTTTGATATCAACAACCATTTTAGGAAAAAAGCCCCTCTTGTTCACTTCCTTTTTTTTGTTGTTGTTGGTGTGGGTCAACAAGTGGCGTATCTATTACCATTTCCGGATCATCCACCGAAAGAAAACAAAATGCGACTTAGTGCGACACGATATTAAATTGTTTTGCGGATTTATTGCCTCTTGCTATTTATAACATCCATCCACCCCTGCCTTCCTAACCACTCTAACCCTTTCGCCATATTGAGCTGATAATGCTTGCTTTTCCTTGTTAATTGCAACAACAAATGTATGCCTGACCCTATAACCGGTTTTGCGCGGAAAACGGTGACACTTGAAAATAGTGCGTGCGGTTAGTCAGTCAATACAGCCGATCGAGGCATCTGCATGCTACCGGTGACCGGTGACGAGCATGTGTGCGTGTGTGTCTTGGCAATGTACGTCAGCAGCTTCGGTAGCATTATTTGCGTATGGTTATGCTTTTTCCTTCTTTTTGCCTGCTGCTGCTGTAGCAGGAGAACTCGTCTCGTGATTGTTTGCTGACGTTAGAGAAAAGAAATATGTGATACGTTGTTTTTTTGTTAGATCTTTTTCGGTGGGCTCATTGTGTTTTCTATAAGCAAATGCCGGCATATTTTCAACCAACACTAGCAACGATACGTCCAAAAGCATTTTATGACCTACCAATGGTTATTCTAGGAAGCTCTCGACGTGTTTTTTTTTTCATTTTTGTAAATCAAATTGCATTCAATAGGAATGGGCATGGTACGCGCGGGGCAAGGTAGAGACATTCTAGATCAGCACTCAAGATGGTGTGCTTTTGGAGTAAATAGTTTAATCAGAAGAGCTAACTGGTAAACCGGAACCATGCGTGTGGGTTGTATGTTTGTTTACCGCTGGGCATGTTTACCGTTCCCTTCGAATTACGCGTTACTTTCCTAGAAAAATACTGGAACCCCAGGCCAGTCCAGATTTTGTGTGGGATGATCTTACTACGCTGTTTTTGTGTTTGTGTTTTGGTCGACAATGAAATTCCCTCGACTGTTACATACCAGATTCGCCAGATGTGCTTACCCGTAGTGTAGCTACCTCGCTATTTTTAACTGTGCTCAGCTAATTTCATCCCCGTTAGCAAGACCGCTTGTCGGGGGGCTAGTCATTACAATTATTTAATCACCTCCTAGTCGAAACACGGTTGCAATGCGACATTGCTCGACCCGCTACACTGCAGCGGGGATGCACTTGGCCGCGAGAGCTGTTAGAGGTGGGAAGGTATGATGGAGGAAACGCATCAAAACAAACCCCCCTCCAACCCGCCTATGAATCATTCACACCCTGCCATACCCATTTTGGTGATTATGTCGACGATCGTACGAGCCGGGTTTATGCTTCCCCACCTAGATGGTGGGGTCTGTAGCCGAAGTGGTAGACGTGCCGATCGTCGCGACTACCATTTCGTCTCGCGCATCAGAGATTATACCACGTTCTGACTCGCTATGTGCCGTCAGTTGAATGTTTACGAGCCGCTGACCTTGCGCTTATAGGTTTGTTTATCCGCTGTTGCCACCGGGGAGTGAGCGGGAGGTGTCACGCGTACCAAAACAACATAGAAGCATATATGTTACACGCACGCTTAACCACAACCCCATCCCAGCTCCCTAACGTTTCATGTTAGGCTGTGAATTTCATTCACACCAGCACACTACGAACGTAAACAAAAGTGTACAGAAGGGTGATGGGTAGTGTTGCTTGTGTTTGTGTGTGTGGGCCCTTACTCAGCCGGGGAACCGACACTGATTAGTTTGGAGGACGAACGCGTTTAAGGGTGGATGACGACTTGTACCAGCCGACCGAATTTGAAAACAATTCGCTCCACTTGGTGACATTATTTTTCACACTTTATCATTCACACCTGTGGCGGACAGATAATGCGATTGTTAAGTTGAGTCTGATTGCTTTCCGAACGTGTCCTGTGGGGCATGATAACGCCACCCCTCCTACCAGTTCTTTTCGTACAGTGGCGAGTTGGATTTGTTGTCGATCTAAATAATTATCGTCGCCAGCTTTATTGGTCGCATTGTGTGTTTGTTTTTATTTCTTTTTTCTTGGTTTGATTTTACACCCCATGCCTACCCTTTGAAACACGTCGCCCAGCACTCGTGGCGATGATGTTATATCGCCCATAATTACGTACTTCTACTGTAGGAGCTGTGTAGGGTGAAAATGGAACGAATGAGGTGAAGCTAAGTGCGCCATTACTAATGTCATCTTTATCGATGGCAAAGTGCACGTTGAGCGTGTCTCTTTGATGATTGAATCTAATAGAAAAAGTGCTCCAAACGATAATGTGGCTGACACACCAACGAAGAAAGTCACATGCTTGTATTACTATCACATCTGTTTAGTGTCTTTGTTGCAAGCATTTTTTTTTTTGTAGAAGTCGTTATCAAGTCGAGGATTAAGCAAGGCTTATCGGATGAAAATGGCTTTATATTAAGGATGAGATTTAATGGTGCTTTTTTGTAAGCGGCTTGGCAAGGGTATTGATTTTCTGTAACGAGATGTTGTTGCAAAAAGAAAGATGCCTGATTGTTGTGGTATAGTTAAGTATAGTTAGCTAATTAATACATTTTATTGTTCCATTATATTGTCTACAAAACTATTGGGAGAGGCTAAACATGAACTGGAATGAATTGTCTTTCAAACTTGTTATAAAATACAGTGGTTTACAATACCATTGTTAGTCATAAATAAGTTAAATGTCATTTGTTATTTGTCAAGCATGAAAATGCAGGTTTTTAAACAACTTTTCACATGCTTTGTACAGTGATTAATAAAGCAAATGCATTACACTGTAAAACGCTTTCTTTTTCTTTTTTATCAATTTAATAAACAGACGTTTATCGTTATTC
>KB692523.1:0-12813 GCA_000349165.1 Anopheles christyi | reverse complement strand
AACAGACTACTTATCTTTATAACAACTTTGCTAGTTTACAATGCCCTGCTAAGCACACAAACACAAGAGCCGTGCAATGCGGCCAATGCTACTGGGTCATAACAGTTTTAGTGGTCATCGTTATTGATGGCGCAAAAGACGGACGTCAAATTGTGTCGGACTCGTTTATGGTTTTAATTGATCGATCAGTAGATAACCCGATTTACAGCCAATAATGTGCCAATCGACACATGTAATAAATCGAGAATTTGACAAAGAAGCAATAATTGGATGTCATTTTGAAGAATTTGAAAAAAAAAAAAAAGAGAAAATTCCAGTAGAGTAGTTTGAATGTTTTTGGTTAAATAGAACTTAAACGAAACTGTGAGCTCGATAGAAACGTAAAACTTGCAATCTCACTTAATACTTACGTAGAGTTAAAGTCGCCAACAGAGTATTCCGGTGCGGGTTGTGCCCCCGGGTCACCTTTTACTTTTTCCTCTCCCATGATGAGTTCCTTTCAATGTTTCGTACTGTCAAAAACACAATAATCTGTTAACGGAACTTTATACCACTAAACTGTATAAAACTGCTGATATGTTAATTAAAAAAAAACACACACACACACTTTTCACGATCACGATCTTCACCTGCACTACAATGGTTGTTTGGTGTATACTAAAGCAACTTAGATATGTAAGCACCTCTTCCTACCAACCAAAATGCACGTTCTCGGAGCACACGTTGTGGAGTGTTCAGTGTTAGCGGTGTAGTGCACCGGTGAAGCGATCGTTCACGACTGTGCCCGATTTATCGCCCAGAAGCGTATCAAATAGCTGATAGTAATTGCAAACCAATTGGACAATAAGCACATTGGCCGTGCGTTATCTCTTGCCGATATGTCACGCTGACGGATTGGTAGCAGCAGCACCTACTACCTTGCGCTCCCTGTCTGGTCATTTTACCTTCCTGAACCTGAACCTGTCCCGTCCCTGCTACGTCACAGATTTGGATCGTCTGGCGTACGAAACGGTGGTTTAATTTTATTGTCTCTTTTATTTCTTCGCAACAATTCATTCCTCCAACTTCTAGCCAGGGTGCCACTTGTTGCTAGTGACAAGGGTAGATTCTTCAGTTTACACCCCGAGAAAAGGGGTAATATTGTACTTTGAAACAGTTCGAGTGGGACTTGTCCAGCCACTTCACATTCAGAGTGTCAACAAACAGGTCTAGGGGGTAGAAGTTGAGATGGTTGAGTGTATATAACTAGGGCACTGATGATGAGGAATTTTATATGAATTAAAGGTTTGGTAATTTTTATATTTTAAAACAATTTCTTCCGCAATATGCAAGCGGTCCCTAAATTAAGCCAATATTTTAGATGCTGTAAAATATCTTATCTCTCTCCCGTTCTCTCTATAGTGTGTCACTGGCAGTGAGTTTTTGCTACTCAAGTGGGGTATAGATTTTCCAGCGTTCCAGCCAGAGATTAGCAGTATCCTCTTTTATAGAGCCGGGGAAACCATTGACGTGCATCGGTTGTTTCCACTTCAATGACAAAACCCCCTGCAGTGATCATCCCATCCTAGTCGGTCGGTTTCACCCGATATCGGTGCAAAACATTTCTTTAGGGGGGGTTTATTAATTCCCCGTCTGTTATTTTGGGTTTGATACAGTGCGCTGCATGTAGAACGGCGAGGAAAGCTGTTCAAACAGCGAGAAAATAGCTCGTTTCGATCAGCCGTCTAATGATTCAAATGGCGCTACGCAGAGGTACTTCCCATCAGGTAAGCTGTAAGGTTGTTTTCAAACAAAAATTGGTATCGCACAAATAAAGTGAAGTTTGTAACAACAACAAAAAAAAAAAAAACAAATGAAAATTAAACGAGTTCAATGTCCATAAAATAATTTATGATTATAACCGTATCTCCATACTGGGAGGTTATTACTGATGAGATCATTTTTACATACACCATGAATCAATCAATTGGTCAATCGCAGCACACGCCGATAACACAGACGGTAGTCCCTTTTTCTGTGATTAATTAGTGCAATTGTAACGCACATTGTTTGAATGAACGGAAGATATTCTCTCACTTAGGGCGGATACGCCGATCTTGATCGTAGTGGTTGTAGGGACAACCCCTTCAGCAAATGTAGCAATTCAGGGCGCTTTTCAATTCCTCTCCCTTTAACATCGCCCTCTCCAGATAAGATAGCCGTGAGACGATTACAAATGGGCTGGCGGGATAAGATACACCCGTGCCCAGGTTGCGTATACGAGAATAAAACAATTGAACAGTTTACGAGTGTCTTATTGTTGCTAGAGCAGCTGCAGATTTGCTACTTGTTTGCGCTTCCAGCGGTAAGGGGAATAGGTGGAGCGAACCTATCTTATCAAGGAAATTCCGGCTCAGCAAGTCACGGGACATTTTCTTGCATTAACAAACCACCAAGGGAAGGAGGCACACGCAGGTAGATCGCGGTTCGAATCGCGTGCCCATAAATTTGTCAAATTCTTCCGCTGTTTACACGATTCATCTTCGAATCTGATCGAAGATTGCGGCTGTGACAAGGCACTGTCATCGTGTTGTCTTGCTTGTACATTTCGAAGGAACGGTACAAGCGTACGGAAAACTCCCGCAGAAGGGGACTGAGGTAGCTTTTGGTTTTAGTTTGTGATAACAGACGGTCAACCGTAAACATATCTGCCATGTTCTTGCCGTCCCTGTGTGGTATGCTGAGGATTGGGCAATAGATGAAGGCCTGGAACGGGTAGGCTTCTAGGGTTCAGTGATAAGTGAAACTGGAGCATAGTAACGATCGATAGCTAGATTAGCTGACCTTAACATGGTTAAATCATACCGTTCGGTTAGAAGTCTCAGACGTGTGTCGACAAGAACATTGGAAACATTTGAGTGACCTCTCGACGTCATCAGGCGAGAGGGAGATATATCATTCTTCACCGAACATGATCATGATCTATCTCAATGGACAAACCAGACGGAAACAGTTTCACCTTACCAGCAGGCAACGCGTTGAAGGACGCATCAAATCAGGTTTTTTCACGAATCATTACTGCAATTAAGGTGGTGCCTTTTGCCCAAGAGAAATGCCTCTACGAAAGGAACCGATTGGAGGTTGGTCCTCCAAAAATCCTTGAACTTACCACGCGGGAGCTTAGAAATAATAGGTTAGCGAGACAATGGTTCTCTGCTAAGACACTTTTGTTCATTGATTTTGTCGTTCCAATGCAATCGATACAAAGTCCCAACGTTTCAAACTGCAAACAGGTATCAACCTCTGGAGGCTCGTCCGATATTCTTGCTTTCTCTGTCACCCTTCCAAGCCTGTCATGATTGACAGCTGATGACAATGAGGAAGTCCACACTGCCATTGCATTGCAAAAAAAAAAACACGACACGATGGAAACATAATGATGATTTAATGCTATCTGCCTTCGCGAAGCTGCACTGCAGAGCTTCGTGATCGCCGTACGCTTTCGCGATCGATCAATGGCTAGGGAACCAGTTTTTTTTTTTGGGGTCTGAGTTACACAGTGCGCTTCGTCCGCTACTTTGGTAACGTTGTACATAATTTTGGAACGCTGCAGATCTGCAGAATGGTGATATTCTTTCATTCCACAGATTTTAATTTAACCCTGCTTCGGAGAGTGTTACTATTAGGCAGGGCAGGCTGTGTTCGTAAAAAAGAGCTTTAGAGGGCTTGGTTTTCACTCCGTATCAGTGGTTGACCAATGTCAGCGCCATGCAAAAAAAATCCACCAAACCCTCCAGCGATTCGTCATTGTGGACTGTATGTTGAGGGACACATGTCCTTCCTTTTTTGGTTCCCGTTCGAGGTGCAAGGGGGGGATGAAACAAAATTGACGAGAGTAATTTTTGTAGTACTACCTTCTCCTCCTTTCGGCATTTCATTTAACATGTCTATTAAGGATGATATGGAAAAGGCTTTTTTTTCGACTGCCACTTTTGTGCCACGGACGCTTTATCGGGAGTGGTGTTGGCCGCGGGGGTCAATTAGCTCCCGATTGCAGTGTCCTCCGTCGGTGCTGGAATGGTTTTTTGCACTTTTTGGCGCTGTGAGTGTGTTACGTGGTAATGAACAGTTTTTTGGCGGTTGTCGTTGAAGTTAGCATGCGCCTTAGGTAGATTTTATACATAGTATACGGGTTTATATATTGATTAAATATTACTAAGTTTATTTCATCCATTTTTTAATAGTTAAACACTGTTCAACCGGTTTTAAAGAGACTCCAATTAGAGACAAAACTTATAAAAGAAAAATTGTAACAAGGTCTAAAAACGTTCCTTATAGGAATACACGATACCTTTGTTTTTACGACTTTATAAACGAGACTTTAAACCCATCTTAGCAAGAATTTAATTCTTCTTTCTTTATCTGTGTTTTGAAAATCTGTGAAAATCTTTGTCTGTGTTTTTTTTTTTTAACAAATTTTAACCTTCACTGATTTTCACTTGATTCATTACTTCGCCGAGGATAAATTCAAAACAATTTAAACTTCTATGTTGTTTGAAAAAAGCTGTCAAACGTACTGTTGATTTTCATGTAGAATTATCGTTATTTATTTAATTAAACTATATTTAGAATGTCATTAAGCTTAACGTACAGTAAAGTTTACGTAAGTTAACATGCGTAAAGCTATTAATAGATTTGCCCAGCAGTTTAAATTGGTTACACTTGTAAGCGCAAAAACTTTCTGTAATTTATGTGTTTTTCAATGTTACAGACTAACAACAATACAGTAAAGTTTAAAATTACACTACCAGCATCAAAGTCCAATGCACATAAAGTTTAAAATGATAGGCAATTCCTAAAAATGGAATACAATAGTACAAACAATCCTCGATGTACGCAAATTCGCAGTACACGATTTGTTAAAAACACCTTGGATTTGTTGTAATTTTACTGAAAAAAACTTGTGGTGTGCCGATCTTTTTAATTTGAAACAAAGTTTCAAACTAATTTCTAACATAATAAGCGCGAAAAACAATTTTTTTTAGCAAAATTATTCACTCAACAACTCGATATACGCTTATGCGATCGTCCCCGAACGATAGTGTTTATCGGTTTAGTGCTGTATTAAAAACAATATTGGGTATCTAAAGGTTTATTTTAATTTTAAACACAGTGCATAGCAGTTAATACACCTTTTACTTAGGATAGGAGAGAAACGCATTGCTCTTAAACATTGTCACACTTTTATCTTCAAATTATGACCCATCAACAAGACCTACATACACGTTGATGTTTTAAAAGTAATAGAATCTGGTGCTTAAACACCAAAACCACCCCAGAACGTTTATGTTACGAATAGTGCATTTCACATGAATGTGAAACATAAATATAGTGTTTAATATTGTTCACCTGTTTTTCCCTGCAGCTACCAGCCTACCAAGAAATCTCTGCACTAAGTTGCATCATGCCCCGGTTACTTCTTCCTCCGCTCTGCAGCCGATTGCTCCACAAAGCGTATGTGTGTCACTGTCAAATATGCACTTTTTCGCACGGCACAGGAAAGGAAATGCTACTGTGCGGGCAGCTTGATTAATATGCTTAGACCAGCGGACCATGTGGTGGTCCCAGTCTTGTCGATATCAAGGGGGAGGGCACCAAGTAACATTAGATCGACGGATTGATTGCTCGTCCACTAGAAAAATCTATAGCAATTTCTGTGAAACTTGGATTTTTTGTTGCTGTTTACATGGACAATTTTTAAAAATTTTTTTTTTACTTTTGCATAATTTCATTTAGCTTTCTATGTAATTATCTTTGGCGAGTTTACTGTATCTGATTGACTTTACGAATTGCAATAAGAGCTCCTCCTCGTGCAGCGTGCTAAAATTCGCAAGGAAAACTACAAAACCGATAGTGGCTAATGGGTGTGTGCTGTAGGCAAACAGACCCTGTCACGCAACCGTGTAAGTTTACGCCTGCACACTTGTCTGCGCTGATAACGCACAATCATACAGCTCACTTGTAGATCAATCAATGAAGAACGACAATCATAGAATGTTTTTTTGTTTGGGAAAAATTGTGGAAAAACGGTAAACTTAACGATTTAGATAGCTCAGTATAGTTGCAATGCATAGAAGGGGACACCTTCATTTCAGCAGATGGTATGAATATCTATCACCTGATCCAAGTAGGCTAGACAAACCGACGCACGCTCAACTAGTTGAACTTGACATTCTCGGCCACCAATGTCCGCGAATTGGAGAGACGGAGCAAACAAAAAAAAAAACAAAAAAACAATTCAAAATGCAGCTTGTGCTGCATGCCGTGTGGCGTTTATCGCGCACCAAAAGACGGTCACACGTGCAAGCGATTAGGTACGATCGATTAGGCGAAGGGAACATTCTGCTTTTTTTTTAACAATTTGTGGTTTGGAAAAATTAAGTGATGTGAAGTCATTTCAGCATTCAGCATATCAGCAGTTTTTTGTTTTGTTTATATTTTATTTTTGCTGGATGTGTTTTTACTCACCTAACACAATAACTTGCTAGCACAAAACTTCCTATACTTAAATATCCAGCGTCTAATAGTTTTTGTGAGAATGCAGTTGATTACAATACTTTTAACATGTATCACTTTTATCGGTCAGTCGTTTAAAATCACAGTCTTCTTCCTTTATATCATAAAATCACTAAAGTTGCACTTAAACTAATAGGATTTGCTTGTTGCAAAACACTCGTACACACAAGTTCACAGCTCAACTTTTCATCCAATGCGCGTAAATCGCACCAATCGCTCCCAGTTCAGCACAATCGAGGGGTAATTGTTAGTCTTTATCACGGACAAGTTCTTGCGCTGTTTGACCACACAAGAAGTAAATGCAGCCCTGCTTAAATCGAGCGAGACAGAGAGTGGCAAACACGGTGGAAATGTGTGCTGCCGAGGTACGAAACCGAAAGTGCGTGCGTATCGTCGTTCGGTTGGCCGCGAATTGTCCGCCAGGTTCCAGGCGGGGTTCGCTTAAATGTTCTGATCACCGACCCGCGGGCGCACCGAACCCGACTGCAGTGGTGCGTATTTTTTATCGTTCGTTTAACGTTCAACGCTGCCACCACCACCGTTCGGGTTGTCGCACAGACGAAGCCCACCGTTGAGGTGGCATAGGTTTGTCGTATGGTTAAGGAATCGATCACTAAACGCTTGCAATGCGTTCTTATACCAGCTGATGATCATGCATCCGATCGGTTGATATAGGAAATGTTCAGATGAGGTCGCGCACATGGTTGATATCGTGATGTGCGCAAGCGGTGTGTAGGTGTCAAGATGCGCAAAATATTGTCATGGAGATTTAAAAAGTCATGGACCTCGAGGCGGACGAGCCAGCGGCATATCGGCATGGATTTCAGTCGGAGCAGATGATACCGGTTGTCCTTAGATGGGATGCTGATGCTACTGCTGCTGCTGCTATCGAAAGTCCGACAATGACCTACCGAGGTGGCGGAAGTGGTTTGCCTGAAACACTACTATTGACACTATCCTGACGTAAATTTTTTGAACGATGCGTTCGGTTGGCTTGTGGCACGTGAGTCGAATGTAAACATCGCTTAAGAAGGTACGGAAATGGATTAGTGTACCGGGGAGCGAGGTATTGTTTTATTGGTAATGATTCGGTGCTGCAGCTCGAGGGCAATTAATAAGAATGAAAACTGCTTGTTGTTGGGCTGAAAATCGGTGATCATATGGAATGGGACATGATTCACATGCTGGTTCGATATTGTTTCTGTCACGATGGAAAAAATGGTTGATGTGAGAATGTTTTCTCATGTTCTAAGAATGGTTGGCTTAATCATTTTAAAGATACGTGTAAATAAGTGGCAAGTTTAAAATTTTATTTTGTTATATTTGTTTTAAAAATGATTGAAATATTTTGAAATTGCAAATAATACATTTATAATCAAAAAGATGGGTTTAATATTTTGTTGTAGTTTTACAGTTATCTTAATTTTATAAGAGCGTTTATCATTTTTATGGAATTATGTATCCTATTTGATTTAAACGCGATATTTAAAATAAGGAATAGAAGCAGTGTGTAATTATTCTTTTTATTTTTTATTAATACAATATGCCAGCAATGTTTTGGTAAAAGAACCACACCAACGTTTCAAAGTTCCATATTTTTGGCCTGATTAAATAACTGACTCTTTTTAATTTACAAAAGCCACGTGGTTAACGTTTAACCACTTCCTAAGAAACCGTAAGACGTTAGACATCAGTCGTCTGAAAAGGTTTTTTTATATCCCCTTTTGTATGACGTTTCGAATGTTTGACAGCGGTTTGTTTTGATTGTCGGCAGAGCTGGAAACACGTGCACTACCGGCAAGTTTAATTAAAATTCAACTAAAAGATGCAGAAGCAAAGGAAATTTAATCCAAAAAAGCGGCCCAACAAATTCCCTGGCCAGCAGAAGGCGAAGGATGCCTCATGGCAGCCAGTTAAACTGAACGGTCCGGTTATTTCGGATGAGGGTGCTGATTTTGGTGGGTTCATTGGGCTGGAAATACTGGAGAACTATTCTGGAGCCTTTGTACGGAAGGAAAAGACCAAGGTAACGCAGAGAACTCGAATATGAAACATTATTTTATGTTTAATCTATTTCTACTGTTCTTCTAGTACGACAAGGATATTGGTACAATCGACAAGAAAAAGAAATCAAAGCGAAAACGTTCATTCGATAGCGATAGCGATGATAGTGAAGATTCGGAAGAAGAGATTAAGAGTAAGAAAAAGCAAAAGAAAACCAAAAAAGCAAAACCACATGCATCGGCAGACTCTAGTGAAGATGATTCCGGTTTTGGTGAACAGCCGAAGAGAAAGAAAAAAGCAGCGAATGAGCCCGTACCAGCAAAGTCCAAGAGATTTGAAAGTGAATCGGGCGAAAGCGCAGACGAAATAACGGCTCCGTCTTTTTCGATGTTGTTGAAACCTCCAAAAGCTACACAAAAACAACAGAAACAAAAGGAAACGACGGCCAAGAAAGCCGAAACTGCTGTTCCGCAGGTCAATTCCAACTCCAAGAAGCAGGAGAAAAAATCGAAGCAAAATAATAAGGCTGAAACTCAACAAAACCATGCACGATCCCAAGCGGATTCCGGTCCTGAGCCGCAACAAAAAATCTCGAAGCAAAAGAATGCTGGGAAATCCGCTCCAGAGCCCTATTCTACTGTGGATTATACGGTGAGTTGTACTGAAAGACAATATTACAGGATGTAGGATGTTCTCGTGTTAATTATATTACTGCTCTTACAGGCATGGGTACAGCTCGGTGTGTCGGAACCGATCG
Organism: Anopheles christyi; assembly: GCA_000349165.1. Lineage (NCBI taxonomy): Eukaryota > Metazoa > Arthropoda > Insecta > Diptera > Culicidae > Anopheles > Anopheles christyi. The sequence continues at coordinate 3,497 of KB692523.1, read as the reverse complement.
TGCGGGCGCTTGCCGATAAGGGGTTTAAGGTGCCTACCGAAATCCAAACGAAATCGCTTCCGGTCGCCATTTACGGGCGAAGGGATTTACTTGGTGCTGCCGAAACGGGTAGCGGTAAAACACTTGCATTCGGAATACCAATGCTTGAGGGTATCATGCGATTGAAGAAGGCCAAGCAACCGGTGACGGATGATTCTAGTGAGCACGAAATGACACCTCCCCCGGAAGATGTCGATATCACGGAAGAGGATGAAAAAGTTTTCGCGGAAGAGGGTCGACGGTTGGACAACGCGTCTGCTCACCAAGATAAACCATTGTACGGGTTGATCCTTACACCGACGCGTGAGCTTGCGGTGCAGATAAACGATCATCTGAAGGCGGTAGCTAAGTATACCGACATAAACATTGCAACCGTGTTCGGTGGATTGGCTACGGTGAAGCAGGAACGTTTACTGCGCAAGTGTCCGGAAATTGTGATCGCCACGCCAGGTCGGCTGTGGGAGTTAATACAGAGTGAAAACCACCATCTTTCGAAGGTGGCAGATATCAGGTATGTAGGCTTTGTATGACACGTTCGAAAAGGTGTGTTACATTTCACCCTGTTTTTTTATTCTCTAGATACCTCGTTATCGATGAAACTGATCGAATGCTCGAAAAAGGGCACTTTGAAGAGCTGAAGGATCTTCTGGCGCTTATCAACGCGAACGAGGAGGTGAAGAAGCAGCGCCGAAACTATATATTTTCTGCCACGCTTACCATGGATCACGAGATGCCCGACCATTTAAAAAGTATGTATAGCGTATTCAGTATATTGTTATGCTGCTATTTTGTAACTTTTTTTTACCGTCTACTTTGTCCTCAGAAAATGTTAAAAAATCGAAAAAAGTGCTCAAACAAACGCCAGGCCAGCGTATGGCGAATCTTATCGAAACCATCGGTATGACCGATCCAAAGATCGTCGACCTTACGCAAGACCACGGCACAGCTCGTACGCTAACCGAATCGCGTATCCTGTGCCAAATGGAAAACAAAGACTTTTATCTGTACTACTTTCTCGATCGCCATCCCGGACGTACGCTAGTGTTCTGCAACTCGATTGATTGCGTGAAACGGCTCGTTTCCCTTTTTGATTATCTGAACTGTCAGCCGCTCAGTCTGTTCGGTAGCATGCAACAGCGCCAGCGGTTGAAGAATCTAGAGCGTTTCACTGGTAACCCTCGGGCACTGCTGATTGCGACCGATGTAGCCGCGCGCGGTTTGGATATCCCAAACGTGGATCACGTCATCCACTATCAGGTACCGAAGACGACGGAAAACTATGTGCACCGTTCGGGGCGTACGGCACGTGCCAGCAAAGAAGGATTAACGGTGCTGCTGATTGGACCATCCGAGGTGAGGGACTACGTAAAGCTGAACCAGGATTTGGGCCGTACGGAGGATCTACCGATATATCCTACAAACGAACGAGTGATGAGACAGGTCAAGGAACGGGTGGCGTTAGCACGTCAAATCGAGCGAATGGATCTGCAGCAGCGCCGAGAAGGTGCTAGTCGTTCATGGGAAGATCAGCTGGCAAAGGAGTTCCAGAGCGATTCGGATGTGGATAGTGAGCAGGAGGAGAGGCGACGCACAGAGCAGACGAAGCAAAAGAGACAATTTAGAGCGAAAAGGTTAGAGCTAAGTCAGCTGCTTGCGAAGCCGATCGTGGCTGAACAACTTGAGATGAACTATCCGTCGTTAAACATTAACCCTTTGATGAGTCAGCCAACGGCGACGGAACAGTCCGCTATCAGTGTGGTGCGCATTGCAGAACAGCAGCGCATTCTTGACAAAAAGCAGCAAAGAAACAGGAAGAGACGAAACTGAAAGGTATGAGATGTTTGAATGGTTTTTTTTTCTCCTTTAATAAAATGTGTAAAAAGGGCATATTTACAATATGATACAAATAAGTAATGGGGATCTTTTACATGCCTAATGCTTCGAAACATACATCCGAACGCCCTTAACGACGAGTGAACGTGTGTACTTGGCTAGTATTGAGGTAACGCCTGCCGTTGGTGTCGCGAAACACTCGATGTACGGTTCTATCTGCTCCAGGTTCCATCGCTCCTTCGTCCGGAACAGCATATTGAGTCGGCCTAGCAAGTTCATCGGCAGATCTGCCTCGTTTAGCCCACGAACACAAGGCACACTTCCCTCTCGATCGATAATACCGATGCCGCGCAGATACTGCTCGTTTGCTTCGAAACCCTCGGGCAACGCTTCCTGCCAGGTGACCAGAAATTCATCGATATGAAACTTCAGCCCGTGCTGGAGAATCTTTTCAGCAAACACGGCGCAAACGAGATCCTCCCGATATTGGAAGCGACCTGGCATGCGTTCGCTTGGCGTAGTGTACACATTGAATATGCCGTCAACCACTTCGAACGGTATAATGCCCTGCATCGCCTCAAGTGTGACGTCTTTATCGATTGCGTCCAGTTCCCAAGAGTTTTCCGTTACCACGGAAAGGAGCAGTGTCAGCACACGGTATTCGTATCTGCAGAAATGGTAAGATTTTGTTAATTTTAATGGATGATATACTTTTAACCATTACTTACTCTATGTCCAACATTCGCACACGATCATTCACCTCGATGGCTCGATATATTTTAAGTCCCTCGTGAAACTCATCTTTGCTGCACTGCACCGTATCTAGCAGCTGATTAAATCGAAATAGTAACGATCGATCGATCAAATGTTCATTCTCCGGCCCGGCATATCGTGTCAGCCGAAGCAGATCGATGATTTTACGATATTTCGGCTTCACTTGGCGCAGCTCGAAGTAATCGTGAAATATTTGTACCACATCCTTTCGCTCCACCTCATCGATCGTATCGGGCTTTTCGGGATCCTCATCCTCCTCTATGCTGCTGTCCATCGATGTGTTAACGCCTCCCTTTGGACTTTTGATTGGGGATCGGCTCGTGGCTTGTGCGTGCTTCAGATTTTTCACAAGCAGCAAGCTGTTTGATATTTCCGCTTCCTTCACCTCGTATGTGCGCGATTCGGTACAAAACACGACTTTCTCGTTCAGCGCTCCCTTGAAGCACATTTCACTGCCCTTCTTTATTTCACCCAGGATGTGTTCATCCACCTCGAGCAGCTTTATATTGCCGATATCGTGGCCCTCTTCGTCTTTGGGATAGTAAACAGCCTGGGCAGTGTTAGTGAGGTTTTTGTGATCGAGTTTGGCGTGCTTTACAATGGTGCGTACATCGTCGATTGAGCGTGCGTAGCTGAAAGAGAAAATATTGCAAGTAAAATAATACATTCCTTAAATTATTTTGTACTCAAATAGTTACTCTTGGCTGTATATCATCTTGTTTGTTGAAGATTTTGTTTATTAAATTGTATGTGCAATGTTCATTGAAGAGATCAAATCAAAATATTCCCTTTGGCGCGCTTTTGAAACGTCAACGCTGGTACTCTGCTGGCTGCGGAGTACGTTCGCAAAG